>ML827842.1:0-26980 GCA_009831015.1 Picea engelmannii
TATATTTTATGGTTTATGGATGCACTACTATTAACCATATTTTCTATGTACTCCCTTAGATTACAACATTGGTTCTATTTCCTGGTAGTACTGATGGGACTTGTACATTAGTTGCAACCATGCATAGATGTAGAGTGAGGAGGAGATTACTGAATGGTGGGAGAGAAAGTTAAAAATTTATTTGAAAAAATTACACTAGGAGAAATCAATATCCCTTGCATATTCTACGACACGATTTTTCATAAAAACTCACTAGAATTTTACATAATCAATTCCTAGAGAGATAAAAAATATTATTGATCCACTTGCTAATAAACAATTGAATTGAAGACAAAAATATGCTATCAACATTGATCAATGGAAGTAAAACAAATTTATACAAGTGGGCTGAAAATATCGTCGGGGATTTATGTGACGAACAAGCGATTGAAGAATACAAATCCCTAGCCTATGTTAAAATGAGATTCTACAATTACTTACATGATAGTTTCCTCTCCACTGCAATGACCTTATTTCATAAATGTCTCATCGACAAATGAGTTGGAAACATTATTAAAGCATGATTTCCCTATGAGCTCTAATTTGTACCAATTGGAAGAAGAAACAAGAGGAGTGTGATTATTTCTTGAGAAAATGAACATGATTTCCATGCTCATAATCATCAACCATGAGTAGAATCGAGGTTGGAAATGGGGAGTAACCACTCATGAGATGCTTCTTTAAAGAAGAAAAATCTTAGTCGACTTGTGTTAAATAAGAAAGAGACCAATGGAAAATGAAATCATGCCAAGAAAAGGAAGGAGAAACCATCGACCCAAAGACAAAGAGGATATGAATTGGATGATGAAACAAATGAAAGAATTGAAACAAGAATACAAGAATATAAACAAATGGTTGACTTGTAGAAAATTGAAAAAAAAAACACAAAGAAGAAGGGTTGAGATAGAAAAACATGTGGAGCCTCATTGAGTCAAAAGACTTTGAAGATCCAGTGGAGTGGTGGGTAAATAAAAGGCCAACCCTATCTAAATCAAGGAGTAAGAGTTGACTCGATGATGAAGAAGAAGCAATTACAACGATTTCTAATCTAGGTGAAAATATGCATACTATGGAGGCATGCTTGGGAGCCTTAGAACTGTTATAGAATGGAAAAAAACATGGAGGTGGATGATTCAGGATGAATGATAATCAAAACATCAAATACATAATTGAAAATTCTTACTATTAAATAAGTCATTTAGTAATGGTTTCACATTGAAATTGGTCTAGCATCAATTTAGAGTTGACTAGATGAATATGGGAAAGTCACTGATAGAATTTGGATTGAAATGCCATAGATTGAGGGAAATTGGATAAATATCACACCCGAAGAAGGGGAAAATGAATTTTTTATGCAGATTGAGGATCTCATGGGGGCCCACCCTTGCGAGATTTAATTATTGAAGAAGTTCAAATGCCGCCGACTGAGGGTTGCAATGAAGAGGAATTACCAAGAAGAAACAATCTAGTTGAATATAAATACCAAGGATGTTAGACATATGAATTTGAATAAGAGCATAGTGGTCGAGATTCTTTTATTGGACATTCAAACCATAGTAGTCGATACATTAGTTGAAATTTTAAAAATAGTTGATTCCCAATAGACCACCAACACCACTTGCAATGCCATTGAATATGATAATAAAAACAAATATGACACATATTAATGAAGAAACCGCCCCCTATATGAGGGTGATGAAGATCGAAATAGGAACATGAGTTGTAATGGACGTTACTAATGATACAAGGTAAATGGCATAATTTGTGGGTGCCCTGAGAAGGAGATCTTTAACTTGGTTCATGAATTTCACTGGAAATTGTAATAGAACAAAGGATGAAATTAATAATAGATTCCTATCATTTTTAAGACCCAATATGTTATGCATATTGTATATAAAATCCCCACTATAATCCTCAATTTAATTTATGCATAGGTAGATATGAATATGGCTATGTCCAAGCGATGTAATATGCGAATTCCATTTCTGATTTTAATAAATATAATGTGATGCCAACTGTTGGGAATATGGAAAGAGATGGGGGGTGATTAATACACAAGAGAGGGAGATGTCTAGGAGTGTCCAAGAGGGATCCAAGTAGGAAATTAATTATGGGTATTAATTCAACCTAGATTTATGAATTTTATTACCATTGGGGATAACTTCTATTTTCTATTTGAGTGTATGAGAGCCCAATAATTAACTACCTGTCATGGGTGGGTGTAGAAGTGACATCCATAGTTATTGGAAGCATGGAGCTGATGTACAATCAAACTTGGGCATAGTGTGCAGTCAACCATCTTGGGAAAATAGAGGAAATTCGTATGGGGCAGAATATGCAGTTTTTCACATGGAGTTTTAGGGCATGAACAACAAGGGAGAGAAAGAAAAGAGAGAACTGGAGCTATACTAAGAAGGGTGGGTGAATTATGGAGCATGATGGAGAATTTTTGGAGTTTAATGGAGATAGAAGTTGAAGAGCCAGGTTGTCAAGCATGAAGAGTAAACTACTGGGCGAGTTGCATTGTGACAACAAGAGTTGCTGTTGTTTTTTCCAATAGTTTTCTTGGTAACAAGTTCCCTTGAGTTACCAATAGAGAAATTCTTGGTTACCAATGCTACCCTGATAAACGAATGGGACACCTGAGGGAATGAGAGCAGTGAAGGGGTACATTCCTTGGGTTGGGTAGATCAAGAGGCAAAGAGCTTGAGGAAATTCAGGATAGTTGTAGGAGAATACCAGTGGGTTGTGGATTTAGAGTTGTGAATGGATTGTTAGAGGCACCCTTCTTTTGTGGATTCCTAGCCCCAGCTCAGGGGTTAATGACTATTTAAATTTATAACAACAGGTCTATGATTAGGTTGAATTCCGTTCCCAAGCAATTGGTTGCACAAATGATTTAAAAGGATAAGTGTTTATCTATTTTTCTGAGTTATCTTATGACTTTAATGGTTGTGTTTTACCCTGTACATGAGAATGGTTTTCTATGTGTTATTGTAGACAATTTTATGGCTGCATTGTGTTATTTTAGAATGATATAGACAAATTTAGTTATGGGTATCAGATGTTAGTTAAAAATGTGTTCAACTCGTAGCTGGTAAGCTACATGAATTAATTAACAAAATAAAATTTTGAATTTATGTGTTTTTCTGCAAGTATTGTTCCTCGGTTCAGCTGGGGCATGTTACATAATGGTATCAGAGCTATAGGTTCAAACACTGAGCCTGTATGGGCTAGAATCAACACGCAGAAGTTAAAAATTGTAGAGTTGAAGCTCAGAGAATGTCTACAATGTGGTTGTTAGTTTTTTCAAGGCAAAAGAGTGAGGAGATTGTTGTAATTTCAGTAAATTCAAGTTCAGGGGTTAAAATGCCCAAATTTTAATCTCTAAATATGCATGTGTTGGTATTGTAATCGGTTGAATTCATGAAATTACAATGTAGCCATGAAGAATTGGGAGAAATTGGGAAAATCCCCAATTTCTATTATGAAATTGGTTGAAAAATTTGACATGGGAGTGTTGCATTTCGTGTGCAGAAGTTGATTTGTGCATACGGGGATTAAATTGGTTGGAGAAACCTTAATTTTGGGTTCCATGGAAACCCTGGTAGATATGTCAAAACCATACAATTCTGGAAAAATTCAAAATTTGGAAATTTTTGGGTATTGTATTGTACATGACGTCAGCATGACGTGGAGGCCATGTGGCAGTGAAATTGCAGAAGTGACATGGTAGAGGTGATGTGGCAGGTCCACAACAATAGTTGGTATCACAGTGGCAAATGACGTGGGAGCCACATGGGGTGGTTGTATGACCAAACCATAAACCACTATCGCATGGGTAGTGAGTGGTTTTCACTTGAGGCCTTGTACCATGCGACACCATAAAGATCATGGCACGTAGAAAAAGGAAAACCAATGTCGCAACTGAAAAGGATGTTAATTCCTATGCACTTTTGGGATGTGACATGGCCTTTCGACCGTTGATCTTGCACGATCTCTGACGTCAGATCTGGGAGTCGTGAAAGTTAGCGTACGCTAAGGTAAAGGTGTGGGATGGGACCTACCCATCCCTTCAACCAATGAAGGGGCACCGTATGGAGTCCATTAGACATGGTGGGACCCTTGTCCCATCCAAGGTCAGATGAGTACCAGTTGGGTAGGTGGGGCCCACAAAATATTAATAATTTATTAATGCTTAAGGTTAGTGTAAGAGAAAGAGGAGAAAGAAGATAGAGAAGACTGGCAAGGTAGGGATAGGTAGTCTAAGAGGGTGACATGGAATCACCTTAGGTTTCCATGTATACCTATAATTCCACATCAACAACCACGACAACCAGGATGCCACATAGGAAAAAATGTTCCACAATGTAAAAAAAAAAAGACAAAGTATGGAGCCAAAATATTATTTTGGCCATAACACGAGCATAATAACTCAGAATGAGATGAAAATTATGGATTTTTTCTACGATAAGGAGGGGTACATAAGTGTCATACATGACCATTGCCCATTTCTACTTGGATTTGTTACAAAATGCAAATTAGTGGTTTTTCAAGATTCAGGTCCAGATCATTGGCATAGGTCCATATTTATCTCAAATTCCTAGAGAGAGTCCAAAAAGCATACATGGAAATAACCTAGGAAGGAATTGAATAAATCCAAAGGGGTTTGGAATGGGGATGCTGAAACAGGGAAAAATCCACTATTCCGAGCCACGTTTTGGGGATTTTTGGGATTTCCAGAGGAGGAAAAGTGTCCCCAGATGAAAAATATGGAAAAATTTATTACTCGACATTTTGTGTGCTCACCAAGCCAGAAAAAATTGGTTTAGTGAAATTTTTCTAGAAGTGCACCGTTTGGGAAATAACCTGTTTGGCTAAAAAATTCTTCTGGGAAAAGGGGTGAAAAGGACAAAGTTTCCATTTATAGATTGCTGTATTTTGTCATTGAAGAATCAAAATGAGAATATGAAAGTTTTAATGAGTTCCTTGTCATAATTATTATCTATTCATCATACAAAAGTTTCCCCAATTCTTAGCATATTTACTTCTACAGGTGGTAGAAGTTGGTGTCTAAGAATATTTGTACCAGAATTAAAATTGTATAAAAGGGGAAAATTAGCAATATTTAGACAACCATAAATTTTCGCTAAGAACTCAGAATTGGGAAAGAAAGTAGTTGTTGGAAATATCTTCCAAAGTATAATCCAACTATCAACCCATAAAATTTATTTGGGTGACATAAATGACAATCAATGCAAAAGAAGATGACTAGTGACATTAAAGAGCAGAAAAACTTATGTATTGGTTTCCATAATTGTGTATGTATATGTTTTTGTATAATAAAAATTCATTTGCATGAACATTTTCTTGCAAAATTTATAGGTACAGGAAGTAATTTTGGTTCCTTTATGAGAACCATAACCATGGAAGATGCCCAAGGGTCCTATAGCCATGGAGAAGAATTTAGAGGGCTACATGTCAGGATGGGAAATACTGAGACGGAATCTAATGGAAGAAGAGAGAGGGAGGAGCCTGTAACCATGAGAAGCTTGCAAAGAAAAGTGCAGAGTTATAGGGAAGATAATGAGAAGATTATGAAGGCTCGGGAAGAAATACTTCATATTCTGGACATGTTACAGAGGCAAGCCAATAAATATTTTGACATAAAGAAAGAAACTAGTGCTCGACAAGTGACATCATACAGATCCAAAAGTAGAAAGAATGAGAATGAGAATGACAGGTAGTCAAGGAGCATGAGTAGGTTCCATAATTACCTAGAGAAATCCACTAGGAGAGCTCATGCAAGTTCAGGGCCAGGGAGAGACCCAAGTGTGTCCCCTATGAGGAGAAAACGGAGAAGGCTCGAGGGAGATATATTGCAAGGTGAAATTAGAAAAATAAATCCACCTACCTTAAATGGTGAGAATACGAAGGGAGAAGAGGTTGAGGCATGGTTGTTAGAAAGGAAGAAATATTTCCAGATGTATGATTATCCTTCCAGGGTAGAAACAAGAATTGCAACCTACCACTTGCAAGGAAAGGAAAACATGTGGCGGGATCAACTTAAGAAAGAAAAAAATCTTGATGAGAGGAAGGTATCATGGAGGTAGTTCAAAGGATATTTCCAAGAGAAATGTTTGTTTGAGAATTATTATGAGAGAAATATGAAAGAGTTCTTTGAACTCAAGTTGGGAAGCAATACAATGGATAAGTATGAGAAGAGGTTCTTTGAGTTGTTGAAGTATGTGGACTTCATAAAGGATGAAAAGGTAAAATTCCAAAGGTTTATAAGTGGGTTACCCTCTTTATACAGTGAAAATATACAATATGATAATCCCAATACTTTGGAGGATACCATAAGGAGAGAAAGACATCTTTATGAGCAAAGAAAAGGGAGTCCAATATTCCAAAAGACTTGGAATCACAAGATGAAGGGTAAGAAAAAACACATGAATAAAGTATTTAAACCACCCTTTTTCAAGAACAACTCCTAATAAAATCAGTAAGGATAGTAAACCTAAATGAACAAAAGACAACATATTCTCTTGGGAAAAGGCCAAGGAAACATCTTGTACAATGTTGGGGATGCGAGGGAAATTTATAATATAGGGACTGCCCTCACAAAGGTTAAAGAATGAGGATTGTTCACAACATTCAATAGGATGAAACAATTGAAGACATGGGAGGAAGAATGCCAATGATTTATGCAACCTTGGACAACAAGCATGCAGAGTATCAATCCCCCATGATTGAAGTGGAAGGTAAGATTGATAATCATCCCATACAAATTTTAATTTATTCTAGAGCTATCAATAGTTACATAAAATCTAACATTGTTGAAAGATTTCACTTGCAAAGGAGTAAGCATAAGAAATGTTGGTTAATTCAGTTATCCATAGGGGATAAGAGAAATCTCAATGAGTTGTTTAAACATTGTCCAATAGACATGAATGGACTCAACACAAAGGTATATGTGAACATCATACCATTGGGTTCATATGATTCTCTAATTGGAATGGATTGGTTGGAGAAATACCATGCCATCCTAGACTGTTACAACAAGACCATAACTTATCTTTATGAAGAAGGGAAACAAGGAAAGATTCAAGGCACTCCAAGAGCTGTAGCTGTTAGAGAAATATCAACCATACAACTAAAAAAGGGTTTCAAGAAAGGATGTCAAATTTTTGCAGTCCATATGGAAGAGACAACCAAAGATAAAGTGGCAAGTATTTAAGACCATATAATCTTGAAATATTTTGAAGATATTTTTGGGGATATCCTAGGATTTCCACCAAATAGAGATATTGATTTCTCTATTGATTTGGTTCTAGGAGCTGCCCCAGTGTCTAAGACACCTTATAGAATGGGCACACCGGAATTAAAAGAATTGCAAATGCAGCTTGAAGAGTTGTTGAAGAAGGGGTATATATGCCCAAGTGTGTCACTTTGGGGAGCCCCGATTTGTTTTGTAAGGAAGAAGGATGGAACCTTAAGGTTGTGCATTGATTTTAGACAACTGAATAAGGTCACCATAAAGAAAAAATATATTTTTCAAAGGATCGATGATCTCTTTTATCAGCTGAAAGGTGAAAAGATATTTTCTAAGATTGACTTGAGATCATGATATCATCAAGTGAGGATTAAGGAAGAGGACATCAGTAAGACAATGTTCAGAACAAGATGTTGGCATTATGAATTCATATTAGTGCCATTTGGGCTATCAAATGCCCCAACTTTTTTCACGTGTCTGATGAATGGAGTGTTCAGGGAGTACTTGGATAAGTTTGTAATTGTTTTATTGGATGATATTCTAGTCTAGTCAAATACATAAGAAGTGTATGAACAACATTTAAGAATGGTGTTGCAAGTTTTAAGAGAACATAAGTTTTATGCCAAGTTAAGTGAAACTTTTATCAAAAGAAGATTCACTACTTGGGGCATATTATTTTAGCAGAGGGGATATCAGTTTATCCTAATAAAATAGAGGCCATTAGAGGATGTCCAGTGCCAAGAAATTTCATAGAGGTCAGATCTTTTATGGGTCTTGATGGTTATTAGTGAAGATTCATAAAGGGGTTTTCAAAGATTTAAATTCCAATCACTTCTTTGCAAAATAAGGGAGTGAAATTTGAATGGACTCCGAAATGAAGAAGCCAATATTTTTGGCCAGGAATGAAGAAGAAAGTGGATAATTACATAGCCAGGTGCCTAGAATGTCAAAAGTTAAAAACAAAGCATAGACATCCAGTGGGGCTGCTACAACCATTTCCCATTCCTGAGTGGAAATGGGAAGTGGTTACAATTTATTTCATTACAAAAATTCCCAAAACAGTGAAGCAACATGATTCCATCATGGTGGTGGTGGACAAATTAACAAAAGAAACACATTTTATTCCTGTGAAGACAACACAAAAGGAAAAAAATATTGCATAAATTTAGATGAAGGAAGTTTCCAGGTTATATGGAGTGTCTAAGGAAATTGTTTCAGACAAAGATCCAAAATTTACATCTAATTTTTGGAAAGGTTTGTTCAAAGGATTTGGTACAAATTTAAATCTCAACACAACTTATCACCCAGATTTTGATGGGAAAATAGAGAGGACTAACAAAATCATTGAAGAGATGCTCAGAATGTGTGTGATGGATCAACCATCAAAGCGGGAAGAATACATCCACTTAGTGGAATTTGCTTAAAATAATGGGTATAAAGCTTCATTAAAAATGAGCTCGTTTGAAGCTTTGTATGGAAGGAAATTTAACACACTAGTCATTAGGCCTTAATTATTCAAGGATATGGAAGAGAAGATGGTGAAGATCACGCATAATTTAAAGGATGCCTAGGATAGGAAGAAAAGTTATGTAAATAAGAACAAAATATTTAGAGATTTTAAAGTGGGAGGACATTTTTTTGTCAAAGTGAAAGTGAATAGAAGTTCGATAATATTGGGTTTCTTCCTAAAATTGGCAACAATATATTGCGGGCCATTTAAAATATTAGAAAATATAGGGTCGGTTGCATACATGCTAGAATTTCCTACATCCATGAGAGTGCATAATGTTTTTCATGTGTCATTATTAAAGAAATATGTGCCTGACCCTAACCACATAATTGATTGGACTGTGATCCAGGTAGAAAGTGAAGGGGATTTCTGGGTGGAACTAGTATGCATCCTGGACCGAAAAGTCAAAGTGCTTAGGAACAAATCCATAGGGATGGTAAAGGTTCAATGGACCTGTTACAATTCTGAAGATGCAACATGGGAGCACGAAGAAACTATGCGGGAGGAATACCCACAATTTTTGTTTTTGACAATTTTGAAAGAAAAAAAATGCAAGATTCCATTTTGAGCAGCTAGAGTTCTAAAACCACATTTCAGAGTCCTACCCAACCTATGCTAGGGGCCCTAATAAAAGAATGGCTCATTCCTTGGGTTAATCTTGATAAATGAATGGTACATTCCTTGGGTTAATCATGATAAACAAATGGTACATTCCTTGGGTTAATCTTGATAAACGAATGGTACATTCCTTGGGTTGATATTGATAAAGGGATGATGCATTCCTTCGGTCAACAGGTTTAAAGGAATATGAGATTTTGGTCAGAACTACTGTTGGAGTTGTTAAATTGCAGAATTTTATTTATTAAAGTATTGTGATGCAAATTTGTATATGTATATCAACAAAGTGTGCATAGAGGATGACACATGATTGTAGGGGAGGGGGAATGTAACATCCCCACTATAACATTCATTTTAAATTATGCATAATGTAGATATGAATATGGCTATGGCCAAGCGATGTAATATGTGAATTTTTTTTATTTTTTTAATAAATATAACGTGATGCCAGATGCTGGGAATATGGACAGAGATGGGGGATGATTAATCCACAAGAGAGGGATATGTCTAGGAGTGTCCAAGAGGGATCCAAGGAGGAAATTAATTATGGGTGTTAATTCAACCTAGATTTCCGAATTTTATTATCATTGGGGATAACTTCTATTTTCTGTTTGAGTGTATGAGAGACAAATCATTAATTACCTATCAGGAATGGGTGTAGAAGTGACATCCATAGTTATTGGAAGCATGGGGCCGATGTACAATCAAAACTTGGACAGAGTGTGCAGTCAACCATCTTTGGAAAATAAAGGAAATTCGTATGGGGGAGAATAGATAGTTTTTCACAGGGAGTTTTTGGGCATGAAAAACAAGGGAGGGTATGAAAAGAGAGCACTGGAGCTAAACTAAGAAGGCTTGGTAAATTCTGGAGCATGTTGGAGAATTTTTGGAGCGTAGTGGAGCTGGAAATTGAAGAGCCAGGTTGTCAGGACTGAAGAGTGAACTCTTGGGTGAGTTTCACTATGACAACAAGTGTTGCTGTTGTTTTTGTTGGTATTTTTCCTGGCAACAAGTTCTCTTGATTTCCCAACAAAGAGATTCATGGTTACCTATTCCAGAGAGACATTGATAAATGAATGGGACACCCAAGGGATTGAGAATAGTGAAGGGGTACATTGCTTGGGTTGGGCAGGTCAAGAGTAAGAGAACTGGAGGAAATTCAAGATAGATGTAAGAGAATACCAGTGGGTTGTGTATTTATAGCTATGAGTGGAATGTTAGAGGCACCCTTATTTTGTGGGTTCCTAGTCCCAAATTGGGGGTGAATCACTGTTGATATTTGGAACAAAATATCTATGGTTGGGTGGAACGTTATTCCCAAGTAGTTGGTTGCACAAATGATTTAAAAAGATAAGTGTTTATCTATTTTTTTGAGTCATGTTATGAGTTTTATGGCTGTTTTTTACCCTGTACATGAGAATGGTTTTTATGTGTTATTGTAGATGTTAATTTTATGGATGCATTATGTTATTTTAGAATTATATAGACACATTTAGTTATGTGTATCACATGTTAGTTAAAAATGTGTTCAATTCGTAGCTAGTAATCTAGAGGAATTAATTAGCAAAATAAAATTTGGAATTTATGTGTTTTTCCACAAGTAATATTCCTTGGTTAAGCTGGGGCATATTACATTGTATCTCAAAAACTCAAAGAGATTAAAATAATTCCAAACGAGTTAGTCAAATATAATGCTAAGATATTCAAGGATCTACTCATATAGATCCCTTTTACAAATTATAGAGAGTTTCTTGAGGAGTGATTTGTTTAAGGCTTGCTAAAAAATGTTAGGGAACCTTTGAGAATGCATGGAAATAAATCATGTGAAGATGCACTTAATAGATTTAAACAAATTAAATTCGACAGCAACTGGGTAACCTCGTCGAAAAATAAAAGGTTGGGAGAAAATAGAAATGATGAAGATGTAATTGTGTGACCTCACAATGAGAAGTTCAGACTTATAGTGTACCATACGTATGAAAAAGGTTCATACAAAAGATGATTGAAAATATAGAGAGTTGTATAACAAACATTAAGATGTTATAACATGTCAAGTTACATATTATTACGAAATTTGTGAAGCTGTAATGAACCATAATACAAAAGATTTCCTGCACAACTTGAAGAATGATAATTAAATGATGTGCCATTTGTGAAGAAACCATAAACAATCCATTAGAATGTTAACATAATGGTAGGAATAAATCCACTACCAAAATGTATACTGTGGGTAAGTTGCAGATCAAAACCAAGCCCCACAGGGAGGAAGAGGTGATGTAGACTATTATAGAAGAGGTGGTTATGGAGGTCATGGTGGTTGATATGGAGGTCGAGGTGGTTGGCATGGGGGCTAGGGTGGATATTACAGAATTATTTTCTTTGCATGTTATAAATAAGATCACTTAAGCCCCAACTATATGTTGAAAGATGAAACTGATTTGGAAGTTTGTACTAAGTGTGGAGTAGGAGACCATTCCCTAGAATATTGTCCAATAATGCTAGAAAAGATAATGAATAGAAGGAATTTCAATCTCCTATAGAGTGTACCAAAGAATGAAGCATTAAATTATAAGTACTTAAATATGGTCACTAGGGTGGGAGAAAGGAAGGGGGAAGATGCATTGCTGAAAAATTTCCCTCAAATTAAGCTTAGAAAGAAAGATAGAGGTATGTATCCATACCCACAAAGGAAAAAAAAATATATTAACGAGGGAATGGGTATGTTCAAGGAAATGGATGAAGAAGAAGAATTGCAAGATTCAATATTCAAGAAGGACACAACGGTATTAAGAATATGTGCTAACTCAACCAATAATACAAGCTTATTGATGATTATGATCCTCATGTCAACTGTTGGCCCTTGACCAAGTTTTGGAGAACCTTGGTCATGTTGACCAGTTTTGGGACTTCGAAAGGCTGGTCGAAGGTGGAGCGCAAGGCGAAGCGGGTATGGAATGTCGGCCCATGGGTTTACCCATGCCTTGGCCCCTTTTTTAATGTATAAATAGAAAGCTAAACGATGTAAGAAACAACAACACTAGGTCTAAGAGAGAAGTGGTGCTAAGTGCTATATTGTGCTGAGTGCAAGTGATTAGTTGGATCTCTATGGTTGAGTTAGCTTTGTGCATATTGTGTGCATGATAACTTGTAGAGCTAAGTGCAAGTGACTGTAAAGAGGCTTTGTTCTGTAACCTATCTAGGGGAAGGATGGTTTGGTGAGGTGTGCGCAGATCTCCTGTCTTATGCAGAGCGGGTTCTTGTGGCTCTGTGCTTGTAGAAGATTGAAAGAAGGAAATAAATAAGAGAAGAGATCGTGGACATAGCCCCACACTAGGGTGAACCACGTATATCCTGTGTTGTGTTTGCTTTGTGCATTATGGTTGTTATGTTATTGATGTGATTTATGCTTAGTGCAATGATATATGTTAGATGCATCTGATATAGTAGCTTAGTGCTTAGTAATGTGAATGAATGCTAGATCTTATCTATTTCTATATGCTAAGTGCTTGGATGTATTAGATCTTGTTGAATACTGCACTGCTCTATAACTAGGGTTTCAACCCGCGATGTGAATAAGGGTTAAATAATGATGAATGTTAACTACTAAGTACTCTGCTAAGTGTTGTAATCACATATCTATGTCCCAGCCAGGTTGTAGACACTTGAGTCATGCAACCACCCCTGCCTCTACCTCGGGTGAGACTTCATCTGCTTCACAAGTGTTGCCGAAAGGGTCGGTAGTTAGGGTTTTGTTGGTATGGTTTTGAAGCATTGAACCCTGGGTCTGCCCATGTGCCAACAAATGGTTTCGTTGCCAGGACCTGAAACTGTGATTGTTGGGAACTGAAGAAAATAAAGCTTTGTGCGTAGATCTGTTTCTTTAGTGCGCAATATTCTACTTGTCTGCGAAGCTTTGTGCTAAGAAAGGAATAAGATTGGAAGAAACGAGGTAAGATCTTAAAGCTTTGTGCTTTGAGAAAGGTAAGATAAGTGGAAATTTTTGTTTTGAAAGAATGGATCTAGATATGTCCAATAGATTTTTTCATAGTCTAAAAACTAGGGAACAACTAGAAGAAAGAAGATTGGATATTAGTAGATCTGATAAGAATAGTGCAAGATATGTTATTCCTATGCATAGAAAGAATGTTTGGACTAAAAAATGGATGCAGGATCCTAGACATAATTTTTTGTAGGTTAGTTACTATGATTCCAGTGTGCAGTACATGAAAGGTTTGGGGTCATTTAAAAGAAAGAGAGCATTAAATCTTTGCTATAGTTGCAGAAGACCGAGACATCTTGCTAAGGAATGCCCTGGTAGAGGTCCTAGTTGTATTTGCTGTAAAGATATGGACCATGAAGTTTTGGATTGCCCTAGAATGATTGCTAAGGTTGAAAAGATGAATATGAGACAAGAAAACTATGAGACATGCCAATAAACTAAGGATATGATAGAACCCCATAAAGAATCAGAGACTGTATTACTACATATGAAAGAGACCCTGAATGATCACAGAGACATCAACTTATTAGAGATATTAAATGAGAAGGAATGCATAGAAACAAGAATAAGAGACTTTGACATAGACTGTGTTCTAGATGAAGAAACACATGTGAATATCATGACAGAAAGAGCTTGGGAAATTTTGGGAAAGCCTGCTATTGTTCCTTCATTAGGTGGAATAGGATTATTTAGAGGAAAGATGATAACCCTATGTGGAAGACTTACCCAGACATCTATGAGTGCTCATGGAACTTCGACAAAAGAATAATTTGAGATCATTAAATTTGTTGAGAACAACCCCCCATTTTCTATTTTGCTAGGAAAAACCTGGATTGAGAAAGATCAGACACGAAGGAAACAAGAAGAGGAGGATCTAGAACATCAAAAGAAAGAACTAAGGGATTTCATGGATAGGAGAATAACACACTTACTGGAAGAACAATAGGACCATTCAAAGCTATTGAGAACCATAGATATGGATGTCGAAGTTGAAAGAACACAAGAAGACTTGAAACACCTATTTGTACAAGAGAGTAGAGCACCTACCCCAGAAAGAGAAAAAGTATTACCCTCGAACCCTATGAAAGACCCTCCACAGTGCAAAGTTACTATGCCAAGAGGAGACAAGAACAATAATGGAAAGAGGAAACCAGTGACTCAAATTATAGGAAAGAAAGCCAAAAATCTCAGCAAGAAAAAAACAAAGTTAGAAAAATTATAGGAAGTTCCAGGGAGGACTTCGCAGAAGGAAGGTTTGCAAAACTAAAACTTCGTCGAGATATCAGAACAACGAATATTGTCACTTATCCACGAGGAAGCAATATGACCATTGGAGGCATCCCAACCATTAGCCCGACGCTCCAGAACGGCTCAAACCGCAGTTATGGCTAGAAATATCGCCATTAGACCGTTGGGACCGCACCATAATGGATGGAATTTCATTGATTGAGGAACTCCTGGCCATTGGAGGAGTCTATTACGATGTTGTCTATTTATCCCATCAAGCATTGCACCGACAACACTTTTTCCAATTGTGATTATCCGATCCCACATAGAACTAGTTTCTTTCGCGTAGTGCCTATTTGAGACCTCGCCACCCATTCTGGTACATCGAGTATTTGATCACTGACCTGAGATACCTAATCTCGAGCGTGCATGTTGGGTGACTTCAATGAAGTAGAGAAATCCGTCGAAGATATCCTCATAGACCCATGGCTGAGAAGGTCATGTCTACAGGAGTCCAAGCCTCGTCGACGAGAAGAGTGCAAGCATCCTCGTCGACTGCTTGTGGATCTGGACCATCCTGAGCTGTGACAGAGAAATGAACCAAGCATCGTGATGACTTGGCGAATGCGAAGCTCATCCCTTATATCCTACCCAACTATATCCTGCCTCTAGTTGGTGCGGTGAGCCGTGATAGTGTCCTGAGGGACTTCGACTACACTTTTATTACTGCGTACCTCTCGAAGGGGATACACGCAGTAGGACCACAGTTAGGAAAAATCATGACATTGAAGATCAGTGACTTCAACTTGGGAGATCGAAAGAACCATGGAATGCTCTCCCCACACAAGTATTTAACCAGGAACAAGGGGAATAAGTTGAAGATCATCCCCCAACAGTGGACTATAGACATCGCGAGGTCCACTATCCTTAACGTGATGAAGATACCACACTTTGGAAGGCATAATGAGGTTAACGCGTGCATTAAAATCCTATTGTCTTTCTCCCATGGCGGTTATCTGTGGCTAGATAAACACATCACCATAGATCCGGTGTTGATCAATTAGATCACCGGATTAAGCATGCAAGGACCATACCCACAAGAATTTTATCTAGGGAAGGCCGTAGATAGAGCCTTGGCGCAAAAAATTAAAGATACCTATGGTGATGTGGAAAAGGGAAAGTGAGGCTACAAGGTAGTCTCCATTCAGAATGGTGCAATGTGCCTAGCCTTCCAGTTAATCGCTAGTAATATAGTAAGGAAGAACATACCCACGTAGGTCACAGGGTTCGTTGTTGACCTCAAGGGAAAATGCATTGAAGGACTACAAATTGCTGCGAAGTTACCTCATCAACCAGTTAGAACAAGATTGCTGCGAAGCTCAGGATCAGGGCTATGAGTTTCATTTTAGTTGGCTACTAATCCTCATCACCTTCATTGCCTAGGAGATGCCTGAAGGAGTGACCTTCCCTGAGATTGAGCCATCCGAACCCCTAACTGTAAAGTTCACCATGCTCTGGTATTTGAGCGACATGGCGAAACAATGGAAGTCAAACGCGGTGCTCCACACCTACTACTTGCAGTTGAAGAGGGATATTGAGTCTTTCCCTCGTATGACGTTGAACACAATGCACAGGTTTAGACCATTTGTGAAGTTCCGTGCATATAGACATTTTATTTATATCACTACGCGCGGAGACAAACATAAAGAAGAGCTCCAATCTTATTATAAGCTCACTAAGGAGGACATGGAAGAAATAACCAAGGAGTGGCCTACAGATCTCCTTATGCCAGTCGACTAGGAAGAACTATCTGACCCTGACCTCATCGAAAGTCCTGTGGTTACTCGCGAAGAGTATGATGCACCCAACAGTAGCAGAAGGAATTAAAAGGAAGAGGTACAGGAGCTGAACAACACATCAGAAGAGACTGCTTCAGACTCACCTGGAGGGGGAGGTGATGATGAAGTAGACAAAGAAGAGGACAAAGGAGAAGAAGACAAGCAAAAACAAGGCGAAGTAACACCGCCTAGGGATCCTATTGATGAAGCTGAGACCTCCAAGAAAAGAAAGGTTTCCTCCATGAAACCTACATCGTGGAAGAAGTCCAAAGCTACTAAACCACAAATTCAAAATGTGTTAACGATGGATGACATAGATTTCATCATCGCCGTTTTCTCAGATACGTCAAAATACATCTTACAACACAATGAAGCCAAACAAGAGACCATGTATGAAAGAATTGAAGCAGAGATGAAAGGGGTACAACAAGCCCTCAACTCTAGCCACACAGTGTCTACTATGCCCCTGTCATCAAAAGGAAAAAAGTTGGGAGATGAACCTGCCCAGCTACGCCGAATAGCATATGCGACTGAAGCTTGCCTTCATCATGTTCAAGAAGAAAAAGAGCAGGCCACAAAGGCCTTAAAGAAAGAAAAAGAGGAAGCCATAGAGAAACGTTGGGTTGTGGAAGAGGAAAAAGATAACATCCAAGCTAATTTTGTAGAGGATAGAGTGCAGATCTAGAAGGAGAAGGAACAACTACTCGCAGAGCAGATTTGAGTTAAAGAAGCAGTCACTAGAGCACTTTTCTCTGTGATGGGATTAGAATAGATGGAAGAATACCCAATGGAAATCCAAGTAGGGAAGCTTGTTGAAGCCATTCAACAGCTCCAACAGAGGTTAGCATAACTGGAGTTACAAGCAGTTCCAAGCACTCCGCAGGAAGTGCGAGACCAAAGAGAAGAAATTGCCCGGAGCGCAGTCCAGAGAATCAAGGCATTGGTCTTAGAATGTAAACATATCAGTAGTCTAAGTGCACATACTTACGAGTGCCTTGCAGAGGACCCTGAACTAAGAACACTGGAGTCATAGCTTCAGGAGTCCAAGAAGCAAGAAAAAAAAATGCAAACGCAGTTGAAGCCACTATCAACGGTCGAGAGGATGAAATGATCCCAGGAAAAATGCATAGTTCAGCAATAAGTCCATCCCATACAGAGTAAGGTCATGGAAGTGACTCAACGACTCTAGCCAGTGTAGGATGCAACTTGCATACTTTTTGAGGAAATTGAAGGAGGAGGTGAAAAACTGGAACAAGTGGTCACCATAGTGGAATAGTGCTTGGAAGGACCTGTAACAGAGAAGGTTATTCAAGAGTTCATCGAGCAAGAGGCTTTGGCGAAGAAACAGGTCAAAGAATATTGAGCCAAGCTCGAGGAATTTGAGGTAGAGTTACCCAGATCAGAGTGACTCAAGATGAGTCATAGGTGAGTGTTGGGGGCTTGTTGGCCCTTGACCAAGTTTTGGAGAACCTTGGTCACGTTGAATAGTTTTGGGACTTCGACATGATGGTCAAAGGTGGAGCGCAGGGTGAAGTGGAGATCACGGGATCTCGGCCCCTTCTTAGGGAATTTTTGGGTTTAGGGTTTATGTAACGGGTATGGGATGTCGGCCCATGGGTTTACCCATGCCTTGGACCCTTTTGTAATGTATAAATAGAAAGCTAGACGATGTAAGAAACAACAACACTAGGTCTAAGAGAGAAGTGGTGCTAAGTGCTATATTGTGTTGAGTGCAAGTGATTAGTTGGATCTATGTGCTTGAGTTAGCTTTGTGCATATTGTGTGCATGAGAACTTGCAGAGCTAAGTGCAAGTGACTGTAAAGAGGCTTTGTGTTGTAACCTAGCTCAGGGAAGGAGGGTCTGGCGAGGTGTGCATAGATCTCATGTCCTATGTGGAGTGGGTTCTTGTGGCTCTGTGCTTGTAGAATATTTAAAGAAGGAAATAAAGAAGAGAAGAGTTGGTGGATGTAGCCCCACACTGGGGTGAACCATATATATCTTGTGTTGTGGTTGCTTTGTGCATTATGGTTGTTATGTTATTGATGTGATTTTTTCTTAGTGCAGTGATATATGTTATATGCATATGATATAGTAGCTTAGTGCTTAGTAATGTGAATGAATGCTAGATCTGATCTATTTCTATATGCTAAGTGCTTGGATGTATTAGATCTTGTTGAATACTGCACTGCTCTGTAACTAGGGTTTCAACTTGTGATGTGAATAAGAGTTAAATACTGATGAATGTTAACTGCTAAGTGCTCTTCTAAGTGTTGTAATCATATATCTGTGTCCCATCCAGGTTGTAGACACTTGAGTCCTACAACCACCCCTTCCTCTACCTCGGGTGAGACTTCATCTGCTTCGCAGGTGTTTCTGAAAGGGCTGATAGTTAGGGTTTTTTTGGTGCACTGTTGAAGTGTTGAACCCTGGGTCTTCCCTTGTGCCAACATAAACCTTAATATTGAATTCTTTCTGGTTCCATAGGTCATGGTTGACTTTGGATCAGAAGTGAAACTTTTTCCAATGGAAACATAGATCAAAATGGGGAGACCTAACTTAGTTAGGTTGGGGAATTTTCTAAAGTGGTTAGACCAAATATTTGTTGAACCCATTGGGTTTCTAAAGGGTGCATAAATGAACATAATGAGAATATAAAATGTGTTCAACTTTGAAGTCAATGATTTCGTCAAAGGTACTACAACATATGCAAGATTAGTTGGAAGACTGTGTGGCAGAAAATTCAAAGCAAAAATATACTTGGAAAAATATATAATAAAAATGAAGGGAAATGATAGAAGGATGCTCATACCTATGGACCCAGAGGAAGGAAATCCTTGGTCTTGAACCTTTAAATTATGAAGGAATCATAATAAATATTTACCAAATAATGTAAGGAAGAGGAGAGAAAGTTAAACCAAATTCTAGAGGTTAACTACATTTAGGACCACCCTTGTCTGTGGGCTAAAATTTTGATAGTGAATTATATGAGTGGAAAATGGAGAAGTATGAATCAAGAGTAAGAGACTATTGGAATATCGATTCCATACCCAGGGATATTCTCATACCTTGCTTCTCAAGAAGGATACTAGTTGTTTACAAAAGAAAAATAAAATAGTACCCTATCTTAATACCCATAGATTTAGAATTGACTGTATCCCCCCCACTAAGGTTTAAATAAGGAGAATCCTTTGTTATACATGTTGACAAGGTATCAAAAAATGTTGGAGAATAGGGCTGACTTCAAATTTTGGCACAATCATTTACAATAAAAGATTCTTATTGGTGGGGACTCATACCCCTCAACTATGGACTTGAACTACTACTATGACATATATTGTTGAAAGGTTCAAAGGGAAGAAACTAATAGTTGGAGCACACATAATGAAGTTTAAACCTAGATTCAACCTAGTGAGACATATTTTGGATTGTGAAAAGGAATGGATAAGGATTGGGTACCGTGATGAAAATATCTAGCCACACATGTTCCCCAACATCTTGGAAGACTTATCCTATAAGTGGTACATGATTGAAGAGGTCAGAGAAAACACATGGAATTGGAAAAATCTAAGAGAATCATTTATGAAATATTTCTCCTTTGTGCCAGGGGAGTTAGGGTTGGAAAATAAATTCAAGAAATATAATAATCCATAGAAAACCTGACCAATAGGAATACAAAAGACAAGGTAAAGTAGAAGGTCAACAGAAGGTCAACATCAACTTTCAACAATATAACATGTCAAGAATGAGAACATAAAATCCAAATAGCATGAATAATTGAAATGGAAAATGAAATTTTTCTTGGGAAGAGCTTTAGATGGAAAAAATATCATCTAGGGGTGCTAAAACAAGTTATTTTTATATTAAAAGTAACCAAAGAAGGTGACTCAGAAAAACAAGAGTGGGAGAAAATTGACTATCTATTGGAGTTACTTCACACACACCTAGGATTTCTTTTTCCTAATTTTATTCCTTGTTTATTAGTCATAATTAGTCATTATCTAGTCTCCTATATTTTAGGGGAGAATATTCCACCTAGAGAATATTCTCTTTCAGTTGACACTTCAGTTTGACTAGTTGAGTTGAGTTTAGATGTTGCATTGGGATCATCACCATGAAACATTGGGATCATCACCATGATAATTATACCTTGCCTTGGTATAATCACCAGAGTGGCACATTAGCCTTGATTCCTTGAGTTAACTCCTCACTACTCTCTGTTCAGTCAGTTAACTGAAGACTAGTTGACTAGTTAACTCAACTATGTGGCAGTTCACTCTCGTAACTGCCCGAGAGACTAGAATAGGTGGCAGTTCACTCCCGTAACTGCTGGTGTGTGTCCATATCACTCTATACCACCACTATGGTGCATTGGTTAACCTGAAGTCGAACTCATTGAGTTATACAAAGTATATCATGTGTAAATTATTCATTATTCACAACGGTTAATGAGAATGCTTCCATTCTTTCTCTCCTTCTTCTTCTTTCTCCAATTCTCTCTGCAAATGTGTGTATTATTGTTTAGATAGATATATTCTGTGCAGTTTCAACACATTTACATGGTATCAAAGCCGACAGACTGCTAAGAAAAATCTACACCAAAATGTTTTTGCAGGTACAAAAGATTGAAGACAACGGAAAGATGGAATTCCAAAAAGAATTCATTCTTACACCTTACAACTATTTTGCATGGAAGGAGAAAATAGCCATACATATCTGATCCAGAGGGTTGTATAGGTTAACCATCAATACATATATAGAACCGACATCATCCATAGAAAAATCCAAGTACTTAAATCGCATGGATGAGGCACTTGAAACAATTTGCAGTCTTATCTCTCCCGATCTCCTTTTTCACATATCTTCCTGTAAGACTCCCAATAAAGCCTAGAAAATCTTGGAAGGGATCTTTGGAAAACATGATGAGATGAGGGGACACATGCTGGAGGTGGAGCTGCTCACATTGAATCCAAAAATCTTCGACAATATCCAAGATTTATTTCCAAAATTCAAGGATTTACTATCACAACTCAAAGCTTGCGAGGTTGATAAATCGGCAAAGGAGAAACAAATGGTTCTCACCATTCTCTCCAAGATTGGACCTGAATTCTCTTTATTCATATCTACATTCCATACTGTCAGATTCGCCTCTGGAGCCACCTGGAAGATGCCTTCTCTTGAGGACTTTATCGAATGCTTGACACAAGAGAAAACCAAGCTCATCAACATGGGCACAATCAAAGGCCCAAGGGCGCATGCAATCAATGTGCATCATGGAAGCCACAAACATCATATATATAAAGATAAAGATAAGGGGAAATATCATGCACATATGAAGAAGGAAGGGTACACAAAACCCTTCATCGATGCCTCCAGATCCAAAGGAGAAAAGGGAAGAAAAGGAAAGAAATGCACATATTGTCACAAAGGATTCCATTCAGAATCTGCATGCATGAAAAAAAAAATAGATCTGATGTCTCAGATACTTCATCAAAACAACCTTGGAGATCGCATCCCCAAGGGTGCAAAGAAGAAGAAGCCAAAAGATATAAATTCCAAGAAAGGCAATTCTAGCCATGCCTTGATTGCCATCAACTCCTCTCTCGATGCTTGGATCGTAGATTCAGGAGCATCACATCACATGGATGCCTCAGAATCAGTATATTATTCTTTGGATGCATGAAAATTTCCTCCCATTCTGATGGGGGACAACTCTTCTGTCGAAGCCACTAACAAAGGAAGGATTGAACTCACCAACAAAAGTTTCAAGAATGTGCTGCATGTTCCCAAGATTTATGTCAAGCTTCTCTCCATGTATCAGATGATGAATTTCGGCACTAGAAAGAGATTCGTATTCACACCAAATTTCGTGGACATATATGACATGCCAACCAACTCCAGGGTTGCAACCGGTGAGGTAAATCATCAGTGTAGATTGTGTACATTTTCTAAATTCATTGAACCTGATTCTGCTTTACTGCTTACTCATGCTGATGAAAGTAGTAGGATATGGAACAGAAGGTTTGGACATTTGAATTTCAGATACATGCAACATATTAGCAAGCATATATTAGTTGATGGTCTACCAGACATCCATTTCTCCAAGGGAGTATGTGAGGGATGTGTTCTCGGAAAACACCCTCAAGAGAAAATCGACAAGGGAAAGTCTCAGTGAGCTTACGCACCTCATGGGTCCTTTTCCGAATCCATCGATCAACAAAGTGAGGTTTGTTATCATTTTTGTTGACGATTTCTCATGTTTTACTTGGATCTACTTTCTCAGGCAAAAATCAGAAGTCTTTCAACACCTCAAAGATTCCAAAGCTTTGGTTGAGACACAGTCCGGAAAGGAGATCAAAGTCCTCTGAACTGATAATGGGGGAGAGTATGTAAATCATGAGATCTATATTCTCTTACATGAGGCAGGGATTCAGTTGTAGCATACAATTCCCTACACTCCATAGCAAAATGAAGTTGTTGAGCGGAAAAACCAATCTCTAAAGGAGATGGCATCTTGCATGTTGCATGCAAAGTCACTACCACAGAGACTATGAGCCGAAGCACTTAATTGTGAAACATACATCCAAAATAGATCTCCTCATAGATCTGTCAAGGATAAGACCCCCTACAAGGCTTGGAGCGCCCTCAAACTGTAAGTGGCCCACTTTCTCATTTTTGGTTCACGTGCATGGGTCTGGATTCCCTCTAAAAAGAGGAAGGAACTTTATCCACATAGCACTGAGTGCATTTTTGTTGGATACCCTGACGATGTGAAGGGATATCATCTTATTGATCTTTCCTCAGAATGGATCATCATTGAGCGTAGTTTCCAATTCAAGCAAAGTGTCTCGCATGTACATCAGAAGCTGCATGCAGACACCTTCACTCTTCCACTTGTTTGAGATGATGAGAATGCACATGCTGACTCTTCCTCAGATGAGAGTTCTGATTTAGAGGACTTATATGATTTAGATTCAGAGTCAGTACATTTAGATGCAGAGTCAGAGAATCCAGATGCAGTTGCAGAGCTAGAGCAGAGGCCCAAGTGGGCACAAACTACTCTTCAGGATGCAGGGGATCTTGTTGGTGATCCAACCGATACTAGGAGGACTCGATCAGATTTTGAGGAGCCTCTTGTTGCACTCCCTTCCATTGAACCATTGCCCTCTAGGCATCTTTTCTTGGTTTAGTATTCATATCTACAGTATTATGGAGAGCCTGCTGGAAATCCCTTTTGGGAATTCGCCATGCAGGAGGAGTACAACTCCCTCCTCGAGAACCAGACTTGGGATCTGGTTCCCCTTCCTTTTGGGAGGAAACTTGTCATATGTAGATGGGTATACAGGACCAAGAGCACAATGGATGGACATATCATCAGATACAAATCTAGGCTTGTCGCCAAGGCTTTCAATAGGTTCATGGTATTGACTATGATGAGACCTTCTCTCCAGTAGTGAAGATGGATTCCATACAATTGGCACTTGCCATTGTGGCAACCAAGGGATGGGAAATCCATCAGATGGACATGAAGAATGCATTTCTTCATGGTGATCTCTCTGGGGAGATATACATGGAGCAACCCCCGGGATTTATGCAAGACTCATCTTTGGTTTGTCGACTGAAGAAGTCACTTTATGGCCTCAAATAGGCTCCGATGGCATGGTATGTCAATATGGACTCCTACCTATTGTCACAGAACTTTGTACGTTGTAAATCAGACCCGAATGTATACATGCTTAGGACGAATGATTCACTTCTACTTTTAGTTCTGTATGTCGATGATTTGTTGATCACCGGTTGCTCGACTTCAGTGATTGCTGCAGTCAAGAGGATTCTTCATGACAGGTTTTTGATGACAGACATGGGTTCGATACACTTCTTCCTTGGACTTGAGATCAGTCAGGATGCATTAGGCACCAAACTGTCTCAAGCCAAGTATGCATGAGATCTCCTTGAGATATTTCACATGACAGACTGCAAGTATGCTCCAACTCCTTTCCTATCAGGAGTCAAACTTGAGGATGGCAGGGAGACTCCACTGGTTGACATAACACTGTACAGACAACTAGTGGGGAGCTTGTTGTATCTCACACACTCCAGACTAGACCTCTCCTATGCAGTTGGCACAGTTTCTAGGTTCATGCAAGAGCCACATGAGCTACATTGGAAAGATGCAAAGCGTATCCTTCAATACGTACAAGGCACCATCACCTTTGGGATTCATTATGAAGCAGACTCTACATGAGATCTCATCAGTTTTACTAATTCTGACTGGGTTGGCGATAGCATTGATCGCAAATCCACATCTGGTTACTCACTTAGTCTTGGTTCAGGGCCTATCTATTGGTCGAGCAAGAAGCAAGCTGCCATTGCTCTATCTTCAGCCGAGGCAGAGTACAGAGGGGTAGTTAACATAACCATTCAGGCTATGTGGCTATGATATTTTCTCAATGAGTTGGGCATTCAGTTTCATTGGCTGATTGTCATTTGGTGTGACAACTAGAGCACTCTGAAGTTTTGCTGAGATCCATTTCAGAGGTAGCGGATGAAGCACATCGAGATTCACATGCACTACATCTGGGACTTAGTACATGAGGGGATAATCAACTTATAATTCTATCCTTCAGCAGAACATACGACAAACATTTTCACCAAGACCTTCACTAAGAAAAAATTCCATTCTCTGTGAGGTCGTCTTGGAGTGAAGGACACAGTTTCCTAGCAACTGTAGTTCTTCTTTTTACATACATTGTACCTTGAGGGGGGGTTTTTCCCATGAGGTTTTCCCTCTTTCCTCACTTTATTTTCAGTGTATCTTTTTTACTTGGGTACCTAACATGGCCTCGTTGCCAAGACCCAATCTTTATTTTCACCATAGTGATGTTTAGGGGGGGTGTTGGAGTTACTTCACACACACCTAGGATTTATTTTCCTAAGTTTATTACTTGTTTATTAGTCATTATCCATTCTCCTATATTTTAGGGGAGAATATTCCTCCTGGAGAATATTCTCTTTCAGTTGACATTTTAGTTTGACTAGTTGAGTTGAGTTTAGATGTTGCATTGGGATCATCACCATGCAACAATTGGATAATCACCATGCTAATTCGACCTTGCCTTGGTATCATCATCAGAGTGGTGCATTAGCCTTGATTCCCTGAGTTAACTCCTCACTACTCTCTGTTCGTTCAGTTAACTGAAGACTAGTTGACTAGTTAACTCAACTAGGTTGCAGTTCACTCCTATAACTTCCTGAGAGACTATAATAGGTGGAAGTTCACTCCCGTAACTGCTAGTGTGTGTCCAGATCACTCTAGACCACCACTATGGCACATTGGTTCACCTCAAGTAAAAATCATTGAGTTATACGGAGTATATCATGTGTAAATTATTCATTATTCACATCGATTAATGAGAATTCTTCCATTCTTTCTCTCCTTCTTCTTTCTCCAAATCTCTCTGCAAATGTGTGTATTATTGTTTAGCTAGATCTATTCTGTGCAGGTTCAACACATTTACACTATCCACCTACATACAATGAAGTTAAGGTAGGAGAAAGAAATTTAGATGAGTTAAAGGCACTAGAGTGGATGGATGTTGAACTTAAAATTAAAAAGTTGATATTTTGAATGACGATGGACCAAAAATGGCTAGAATTCGAGATTATTGTTAAAAAAAATAGGCAATAGAGATATTTGATTTTTGAAGGAATACTGAGATGTTTTTCTTGGAGACTACAAATACTTGAAGGGTCTAGTTAAATAAATGGGGGAGATGAAGATTAAACTTATCCCAAGTGCTAAACCTATTAAGAAAAAAACCTACAAATTGGTACACAAGTATAAAGAAATTGTACAAAATGAAATTGGAAATATGCATCAATATATACCCCATAGACAAGTGAGAGTGGGATAGCCACATGATTTTTTAAACAAGATGCATGAACCTAAAAAGTTGAAGTTTTGTGTCAATTATAGGGGTTTGAATAAAGTAAAACTCATAGATCCTTTTCCATCCCTGTTTTTTGATGAAATAATAAATTACTTGGTAGGACATGAGTGCTACTCATTTTCTGATGGATTTTCAGGATAGAATCAAGTACCAATTGCAAAGGAAGATCAATAAAATACCACATTAGTGACGGAGTTTGGATTATTTTCTTATAGACTGATGCCTTTTGGATTGAAAAATACACTTGTTGTCTTCTTGAGGATATTAGTCAAAGAATTTCAAAAGTATATTTGTATGTACAATTTTCTTTTTATTACGGACTACAATCCTTAGGGTTTATCAGCAACAACTGAATAGAGTACAACTCTACAAGAGCACCATCTCTATATGCAAGACTCAACTTGCATTCTCAGCACCAACTGAGATGAGGCAACAATCCTCAACAGATATCAATCTGTACCATAAACAAGAGCATCAACCATGCACCAATCTGTGCCAAACAACCTGTAATCAACCTGTACCAT
>ML827842.1:33404-44836 GCA_009831015.1 Picea engelmannii
ATTACTTGACATCAACCAATGACATCAATCAAACCAAACCATTTACATCAATGACATATGATCCAACAATCTCCCAAGTAATCAAACCATTGGCATCAATGACAACACGATCCAACAGACTGAACCATTTACAACTTACTTAAAAATTATATACACTAGATTATCATGATGCTTGAAAGATATCAACATATTCAATGATCTATTAGTATAAAAATATACACATTTTCCACTCCAATTGGCATATTACTGGGCCACATAGTTTGAAAACACGGAATCCAAGTCAACATGGTGAATATTAAGGTTAGAGTCAACTCAAAGGTTACATATATAAATATTTCTAGGTCAAACTGGATATTACATGAAGTTTATCAAGAATTATTTAGACAATGTATTCCCGGTGGATGAGATCTTGAAGAAGGGTGTCAAATTTATTTGGAGTGTATATTGTGTCAAGTCATTTGAAACACTAAAGAGAAAGTTAGTTGAAGAACCAATCCTTATGTTTCTTGACTAGACTAAGAAGTTCCATGTGAATGTCGATGCACCCATTGTAGCAGTCAAGGATGTTTTAGTGCAACCTGATAATGAAGGAGTTGACCATTTGAATGCCTATGCCAATACAAATCTTAACAAAGATAAAAGGAACTATTAAACTATGGAGAGAGAAGGGATTAGAATGTTATTTTCCTTGCAAAAATTTAGACATTATTTACTAGCCAACCCATTTATTTTTTATATAGGCCAATGTCAAGCATTGAAGTGTCTAGTTAGTAAGAAATTTCATCAAGGAAGAATCTACATATGGCTCTTATTATTCCAAGAATTTGAATTTGAAGTGATAGTAAAAATTGGGAAAGCCAATGTAAGACCTATTCATATATCAAGAGTCAAAATAGGAGAAGAAACTACAAGGATAGATGTTGATTTTCTAGATGTCCACTTTTTTGAAGTCAAAATTTCCCCTAAAACTCTTGTATAAATTTTCCAATTTTTATAGGAAGGAAAGACTCATCATGACTTACTAGAGAAGAAAAATAAAGTTCATGTCATGAAATATGCACCTTAAACACTAATAAATGAATGCTTATATAATATTGTGCTTGGTTATGTGCTCACTATATTTGTTTTGGAGCATGGAAGATAATTTTTTTTTTTTTTTTTTTTGTAAGTTAGAGTATTGTATTGATTCCTTTCAAAAAAAATTACAGATGTTTGTGGTGCTACTAGCCACGTGATCGCAGTGCCCAGAAGGGAAACCACTGCGCCAGATGTCCAAAGCTAGTTTGGCCAATTGTCCAAAAAATAGCATGGCTTCGGTCATGCCATTGAAAATTAACTAGACTACTAGGACACGCAGGTCGAGGTGCATAGAAATTTGCAGAAAAAACCAAGAAAACACAGTAACAACTCTAAAAACCTGGACCAAGACGCAGTCCTGCGAAAACCTACTTCACCGGTGCTTTGCCTTTCCCACGTTCTTCCATGGCTTGTTGAAGATCCTGCATGAACATAATCAAGGCGTCCACTCTTTTCCAGTGGTCGGTTTCCCTCTGTTGTGCATTGAGCGTTGCCACTTTAATCTCCTCCAAGTCTTTTTTCATTAGTTTAATAACCTCCAGGTCTTTTTTCATCAAATTGATAGTCTCCAAGAGTTTTGTTCTGTCCACGCACTTAGCACAGGTGAAGTTGGGGTGGGTGTGGAGCGAGGAGGAGGAGGAGGATCTTAGAGGGGAGGTGGGGAGAGGGGTGGTGAGAGGGGGGCGAGGGGGGAATGGAAGGTAAGAGGGACGTGGAGGGGGGGATGGAGGTGGAGGCGGAAATCCAAGTGAGTTCCCATACATATCGAACCACTTGACCCTACAACCGTAGGGGTTCGAGAGAGGGGAGAGGTCACAAGGTGGTTGTTTGCAAGTTGTCTGGTCATAGGGTATCTGGTTCGGGATGGGAATGAGGAGGGGTGCCATGGGAGGAGCTTCATTGAGGGTTTGGGCTGCACCAAGGGGAAGGAAATCTAGAATAGCTTCAAGGGCTGGGTCTGTCAGGAGAGCCTTCGGGGGAGGGTCTGCTGGGAAATCTTCTGGGAGAACTACATGAGGAGCGATTGGTTCATCTTGAGCCTTTGAGGCAGGTGGTTTCCTTCCTTGAGCCAAGTACCAAGCTTCTCCCTACTTTGGCTTTCCATGGGGTCATGGCATGGTGAGGAGCGAACCCCGAAACCTGGCTAGAATCCATAGGAGGCTGCACTAGAGCTCGAAGGCTGGACGAAGGGATGGGAGAGCTCTGGAAAAATGGTGCTTAGTAATGCTAACATGGAAATGAGGTTTCAGAGACCCCATCATGTCTAGAAGAAGTAGGAGCCAGGGTGTAAGTTGAAGTGATAGGAAGGAGCGTCTGCACTACTTCATGAAGGCGCAAGAGTTGCAGAGATCCTCGACCAAGTGAACGTAGATTCCCAAATGCAAGAAGGAGGGTGGTGGTAGGTAATGTAAAGGCCAGAGGTGACCGGGGTAGGGACGTGGTCGAGGTCATACGCCAGGTGGCTGAGGAGGTGGCCAGGTGGTGGCAATCCTAAAAGGAGTTGTCATGTCAGGAGAGCACCCCATCTGGGGTAGCATGGAAGATAAATTATAATTGTGGAAACATACTCTTTTCCTGTAGGTGGTCAGTACCATGCATATACTATAGCTAGAATTTGTTTTCAATATGGACTATGGTGACTGACTTTGAACAATGATTGCTTACAAAAAATCAATAAGTGGGATACGTGTCAAAGGATAGGTTGACCATTTAGAAAAAATAGATGCATTTGCAATCGATTAATCCAAGTATCCCCTTTAATATTTGGGCCATTGAATTTGTGGGACCTTTCCCCAAGTGAGGAAAAAGGATAGGAGCTAAGTACATTATCAAAATGATATAATATCTCACAAAGTGGGAAGAGGTAGAACTAGCTAATAGTTGTACCAAGGAGGCAGTAGAAAAAATTATTTATGAAAACATCATTACCAGATTTGGGTGTCCACTCACACTGATAAGTGATTATGGGACACATTTTGTGAAAATCACCATAGAAGTACTCATGAATAAATTTTTGATCGACCATAAAAATAGTTCCCCTTATCACCCTTATGCTAATGGAGTAGTGGAATCATTTAACAAAATATTATCCAAAGTAATCATTAAGTTGTGTGATGTCTATAAGGATGATTGGAATGACAATGTGCCTACTGTTATTTGGGCATATAGAATTGATTATAAGAGGTTTAATCGATGGAAACCATTTAAGTTGGTTTATGGATGAGAGGTACTTGTCCCACTACACTTCCTAGACTATCCTGACATGGTAACTAAACTATTAAAATTTGATTCAACCCAAGCCAAAGAAGATTGAATATACCAACTTAATAAACTAGAGAAATAAATAATGATAGAACTCCACCATTAAGAAGTCCAAAAAAAACACCAAAAATCTTGGCATGGAAAAAATCCGAAGGGAAAAAAATTCAAAATTGGAGACCTTATACTTTTATATGAAATTAGAATTAAGGGCAAGCCAAGGAAATTGGAAACAATCTGGATTATCCCCTATGTAATTAAAGATATAAGGACTAATGGAATAATTAAACTCAAAACACTCCAAGTGAAAATTTTGCACAAGGTAGTCAATGGTGCTAGGTTGAAGAGTTACCATTCTTAAATTTTGAAAAAAGAAGGAAGAAAAGATCAATGGTGAAAACCCTTGGGGTGCCATTGATTGGGAGTGTGTTTGAAAACTAGCTTATTAGTAGGTAGATTATTGGAAAAAATAGAAATAAATAAAGAAGTCTAGTGGTGAATACCCTTGTGGTCCCATGAGGTGGGAGTTTACTTGAAAACTAGGTTATTTGGTAGGTAAACTCTTTAAAAAGTAAAAATAAATAATAAATGAACATGCAATAAAAAATTGAATAAAGTGGTTGGTTAAGGAAAGTTGGTTGAATAGTTCTTAATAGATAGGTATTTAAAATTTGGGCTCTAACCACTGAAACCAACCAAAATAAGGACACTTAGAGATCATGATATCTAAATGTAATCTAATGAAAAAGGATGAAAGATATAGTGAAAGAGAAAGTTGACAGACATAGGATTGACACTACAAAGCTAGAGAAGAAATGAGAAAATGAAAGGAAATTGTGACAGAGGGTAAGAATGATTAGGAAAGACAAGGACAAATATCAATTGAAGGTTAAAATAATGAAGAAATATGGAAGAGAATTGATAGGCGACTCAAAATGAAACAATGATTTGATAAACATAAGAGTGAGAAAGTTGAGTGAGGATCAAGTAACCAGAGAGAGAAATTCAAACAAAGGCTGATTGACCACAACAAAAATCAAATTTTACCACACAAACTGTAGTTATTATACAACATTAATGAACCACACTATTGAATAAAAAACTGTATGAGTGAAAAACACATTAAAATGATGAATTCAACTATAAATAAGGACAAAGGGAGTGAGAAAACATTCAAAGGTGAATTGTTAGAGAATAATATGATTGAAAGATTAAGAGAAGAGAGTAGCCAGGTTAAACCGATTTAGTAGAGGGTAGTCGATATAAGTAAATGTATGGCACCAAAGATGTGGGTCATAGTCCCACTAATGTTGAAAACTTCCATAACAAGAAATATCAAGCTAAGAAAAAAGAAGAGGTTTGATAAAAAACCAATGAAAAACATGAGGAAAGAATGGATAGAATCATAAATGCAATAATGGTCGTAATTGACTAGGATTGGCATTGGTAGAAATATAATAAATGGAAAATAGTTGGTGGGAAATGAAGATATGATATATTAATTATGGAAAAATTAAAAATCTATTCATACCTAGGTGCTCCTCGGATTACAAGATTTGAAGTGTTGAAGGAGGAAATGACTAAATTTATAATTAGTTAGTATCATAAAGGGAAAATTTGGTTTTATGATCCAATAAAATCACTTCATAGTTGGTTTGATGTAGCACAATACTCCCTTTTACATGAGAAAGTATCCCTAAAATGACCAAGCCCCTGGAGTAGATTGTGAAGTTTATAGGGACTACAAGTGATAAAAATTCAAAAGGCTTGGTCATTATCCATGTAAAATAATAACAAGTGAACTTGACTTGCACTATTGTGGCCCTTTGCTTGACTATATTTGGTTGAGTGTTAGATGTATTTTTAAACATGTTGGAGGCAATCAAGCATGTTACCCCTCATATGACATGAGTGATAAAGGTATATTTTTAGGGGGTAACATACCCTATTTTCTTGGATTGATGTGATTGAACATGGTTCTCCCCATTGAGGGATCATGTGGTGCTCTTGGTGGTTGATTTCTTAGTGATATCATGCTCCTTGGTTGATGGTATTGGTTCATGGATGATGCTTTTATTTCTTTCTTGAGATGGTGTATGGCTACCTTGGTTGGTGTTGTTGTCTTCATTATTTTACTTGGCACTTAGGTAATGGTGACATGCTCCTTGGATGGATTTAACTATGGTATACTTTATTTCTCACTTTGGCATGACATGCTATAATGGATCAACTATCTTATTGATGATGCTTGCAATTTGATTCACATGATTTATCTTGGCATCATTGATATTTGCATGATGAAATAGGGTTCTTGATGGAGCTAAGGACAATCATATTTGATGGCCCATGAATTGTATACCAACATGATTTTAGGAATTATCTTTGTTAAAGGAAACTTGCTTGGAAAAGTATAATTGTGGTCATCTCTAACTTGGATCTAAAAGAACCCAATTCTGGTTAATGGATATCATTTGAAGTTTTAATCCAAGTCTGATTGTGTGTTACATTTAATACTTATTGAGGTGGCGCCTTGAGTTATTTATTTCAGACCAAATATTGAATAAATATTGTATCCTATATTTTCAAATGTACCAAATCCATTTTCCAGCCTTGTGGTTTTCATCTCAAACTTGCATTATATGTTTCCAGAGCTTGACTCCTATAGAATATTACCAGTATAAACAACAAAGTTTGTTGAAGTAGATTTAAGGGAAAAATAGAAATCCTAACAACCATAAAAATATATCTGCTTGTAATGGACCATAAAATAATGCATTACAAAGGGAAAACAATTACACAAAAAAATGTACTTGTTGGCTCATCATAGATCAAATAGGTCCCCATTTAGAACTGTAGAATTGAAAGACAATGGATAAGTGTTGTTCATTAGATACTTTCACTAGTGATTTCATATCAAAAGAACAATTTGAAGCCTCTTCTTTGGGATTGATTGATTTCAAGTTCACTAGATTGTCTTGGATCTTTTCTCATAGTTTTTGTGCTATTGTTTAACATTGATTTGAATCTTTGAAGGCATAGTATCATGTTGTTCATGATTCTATATAAGGAAAGCAATGGGAATGTTTTGTGAATGAATATAGTGAACAGGAAGGGATCGTGTGATCTAAAGTGAGATGTCAAAAGGGAATCTAAAACTAGTGGCTCTAGAAAATGTTGAAGGGAGCTAATCAAACCTAATTGTAAGGTACCATATGTATTATAATAAGCAAAAAAAATAATATTACGACAAATACCAACATAAAAACAAAATATAGAGAAAAATAACACTAAAAATGATACCTTTATTGATAGAAATCCAAGTTCACTTGCCTCTTCAAGGGGAAACCTCCATCATAGTAGAATTCTATTACAATAATTCTCAAGACAAGACTTTCCCATGCCTTCTACTCTTTTTTATATTAATTCTATCTTCAAAAGAACATTCTAGAGGAAGATATTTCTAGAAGAATAAACTTCAATTAATTATTCTTACATTAGACTTGTTTACATTATTATATAGGCATTATTTACTAATGTCGACCTTTATTACATAGAAAAGATATTATTCTACAAATGTGAGGGGTTAGGGAGGTTAGGTCCCTAACATTCCCTCTTCCTTGAAAAACATCCTTGTCCTCAAGGATTGAGATAGGGAAATTGTTGCAGAATGGTAACCAACTCCTAGGTGACATCTTCTAGTGGTGTATCCTTCCACTGTACTAAAAATTCCTTGATGGTGCACCGACATAGATGATGCTCATGTTAGTACAAGACTGCTTGTGACTAAAACCAAATTGATCCTTCTTCATCCAAATCAGGGATATTGGTTTGAGGCCGACACTTAGTTCCAAGAAATTTATTTAATCAAGATACATGGAAAACATGATGGATCTTAGAGTGTTTGGGAAGAGACAACTTGTAGGCCACATGCCCCACTCACTTGAGAATTGTATAAGGACCATAAAACTTGGGGGTGAGTTTTTGACGGTGTTTCTTTGAGTGAATTTTGATTATAAGGTTGCAAATGAAGAAACATTTGGTCCCCTTCAACAAATTGATGTTCTGAATGACCCTGATCTTCTTATTGCTTCATGCGATTCTGATCCATGAATTTTTTTCTTTGAGGGTATGGAGAATGGCCCTGTAGGTTGTAAGAGTGATGTTGGCATCCCAAACCTTGGAGAAAACTGGTAGGTAGGAGAGAGTTGACAATGAAATTTTCTTATAGACTACTTCAAAGGGAGTCATGTGAGTTGCAACATGGTAATATGGATTGTACCACCATTCAACTAGGGGTAACTAATGATCCCATTGAGTTAGCCTTTGATGAAAAACACCACAAATTTGATTCCAAAAAATTGTTGACAACTTCAACTTGTCCACCAGTCTGGGATGATAGCTAGTGTTGAGATGCAATTGGTTTCCTTGGAGCCTGAACAATTCTTTCCAAAAATTGATGGTGAAAGTTGGATCACGATTGGAGACAAAAGAGTGAGGAATTCCATGGAATTTGAATATATTATTCATAAAAAAATGATCCATCGTGGATGCGGTGTTGAAGAGCACAAAAATGAGCATATTTAGAAATATGATCTACTTCCACCATGATGACTGGATTATTTCCCAATTTGGGTAAGCCAACAATCAAGTCCATAGAAATATCCATCCAAATAATATGTTGAATTGGGAGTTATTGGAGTGTGTCTGGAGTTTCGAAGGTTTCACCCTTATTGCATTGATAGGTATCATATTTAATCATAAAGGTGCAAATGTCTTGTTTCATACCTTCCTATAAAAAAGAATGTTTGACCCCTTCATAAGTTTTGGTAAATCCTGAATTCCTAGTTATGGGTGAAACATGAAGTTCATAGAGCTTAGTGGATTTAAGGTTTGACTGTTTGCTTAAATACAGGTGAAATTTATAGCAAAGCTACTCATTGTGCCAAGAGTATCCCAGAGAAGCTTTATAATCCTATTGCAATTGTTGGATTAGACGATAAATTTTGGGGTCTTGCAACCATTCCTAGCGAGTGACTTGAAGCCAGTATGCTACAATGAAAGAGAGGGAAAAGAGGGACCCTTGTTCTTCATATTTCCTTGAAATAGGGACCCTTCTTATTCTTCATTTTTCATATTTCCATCCTTCATAGCTTCAATTTTCTTAAGATCCACCTATACGCATCCAACAATATGACCGAGGTACTCAAATTTTGAGGCTCCAAAAGCACATTTAGTCTGTTTGAGAAAAAGTTTGTGCTTATATAGTAGATGTAGAATTTGATCCACATGGACGAGATGGGATTTCCAATTTTTACTTTAGATGGGAATATCGTTAAATAAAACTAAGACAATTAATAGAGGAAAGGATGAAAGACATGATTCATGAGACTTTTAAAAGTGGAGGGGACATTACACATGCCAAAGGGCATGACCAAGAAATCATTATGACCCTCATGAGTTCAAAAGGTATTCCTGGGAATGCATCCCTCCTTCATACATATCTGGCGGTAGAAAAAATGAAGACATAGTTTGGTAAAGTACTGAGCACCACTCAATTCATCCAAAATTTCATCAATAAAAAGAATAGGAAATTTCTCTTTGATTGTGATTTTGTTGAGGGTGTGAAAATCAAGAAACATGTGCCAAGTGCCTTATTTATTAAGTACCACAACTATAGGAGAAGAATATGGGCTGGTACTAGGACTGATCACACCCACTTCTAGCAATTATTGAACAATTTTCTCAATTTCATTTTTTTGGGAAAATGGATGATGATAAGGGAGAACATTGGGAGGAAGACTATCCAAAATTAGGGGAATGGAATGACCATGGGCACTACGGGAAGAGGGAAGTCCATGGGGAGTGTTAAAAACAACTTGGTGTTGGGAGAGTATAGATTGGAGGTTGGGATGCACATAAGGTGTCTTAACTACGTGAATGGAATGGAGTTGGGAAATAATTCCAAAATGACCTTTTTTGAGTATCTTTTCCATTCAATGGAAACTAGTGATCTCATGGGAGCATGTCATGATTCCTTGGAACTTATAATGTTGTCCCTCATGTTGGAATTACATGGTTAATTTCTTAAATTTCATGGTGATGGGGACGAGTGTGCATAACCATTCAACACCAAACACAATGTCACAAACCCCCCATGTCAATAGTGAGCATATGATATTTTAGATGATACTGAGCAATTTGTAGGTGCAAATTTTCACAATTCCCCCCACATTTCATGGAACCACCATTGGAAATCTTGATTTGAAAATTATTGACTGCCTGGATATAGCAATTGATTTATTGGGAAATGCGATGATGGATAAAATTATGGGTGTTGCCACTGTCAACTAGGATGATGAATTTCCTATGCTTAATGTAGCCAATTAACTTGAGGTTTTGGGAGCAAAGAATCCAGTGAGGGAATTCATCAAAATCAGGGTTTCAAATTCTAGAGGATCAGAGGGAAGAGTAGGATCATCTGCTTGGGGTATCCATTCAACAGGGGAAACATCGACATCCTCATCATAAACATCCTTATAGATGGCCATGAAAATGTTCTTTTCTTTACACTTGTGCCCTAAAAAATATTTATCATCACAATTATAGAAAATACCCTTGAGTTGGCTTTCAACCATTTATACTTGAGTTAATTTCTGGATCTTGAGAGGAGTGGAAGGAGGGGTAGGATTGATGGGTCTAAGGTGAGGACTAAATGATTTTTTTCTATTCTGGGAAGAGATGACCTATTGTACTTCCTTGGATCATTTAGTAGTTTCTAACCAAGTCTGGGGGCAAGCCATTATGATTGGGATTAGGTTTAATCCTTTAGGCCATTGACAAAGCATTCTCTGAAGAAGGCATCTGACATGCCATCAATTCTAAAAGTCAAGTACTCAAAGGCGATGGTAAAGTATTCTATTGTTCCAGAATTTTTCAACTTGGTCAAACGACCCAAATGGTGTGTATCAATGTCAAAGTGTTCATAAATATCGACCACAAACTGTGTCCAAGAAACATACCCTTGGCATGAAGTTTTACGCCATTTCCATCGTTTATAGTGTTTAGGATCCAGATAGAAGACATCGTAACAAAGTTTTGAAAAATCATCAGTAATACCATGAAAGGAGAAACAATGTTCCATTTGAGTGACCCAACCTATGGGATCCAAGCCATCAAATTTGTTCACCTTGATTGTGGGAAGAGATAGTTTGCAATGAGGGTGATTGGAATGAAAGGCTTGGAAATGGGAAGATTCAACATATTCATGATAGGAAGGTTGGTCAAAGGAGTCAGGGCCTTGGAATTGACTTAGGAAGTGGTTCATCTTGGTAGAGTCGAGTCTATGGACTGTTGCACACCTCAAATATCATATTTGATGGTAGCCATATGATATTTGAGGGTAGTAATATCAAAGTTGATGGTAGAAATATTGGAATTGATGTCCTGGATGTGATGCTTGTTCTGCTCATTGTTGGTGATCAAGTTGGTGATTTCTTGATTACGGGTGAGAGCTATTTGGGAATAAACAAAAAGTGGGATGGTGGGTCCTTGCAAAAAAAAGGTTACAGGTGAGGGGTACCATGATGAGTAGGGAAAAAAGAGGAATCCAATGAGATAGGTGGCAAACAAAGTTACCAACTTAACGAGAACTCTCTAGAGTTCTCGTTTTTTTAGAGTGGCTATTTTAATCCCTAAATAAAAAAGTGGTGCTACCGATAGTACCCTTTTTTTACAATGTTTAAAATTCAGACCTGTCGCATTGACAATTGATGTCATTGTGGATAAAGACTTTAAAATTTACCATCAAATCAAAAAGCGATGCTACCAATAGCACTGCGTTTTTTTTGGAGTTGAAATTATAACTTAATTGAAACCTTTCCCTTGACAACTGGTACCATCGTCGATAAACAACTCAAACTTGACTCCTAAATCATTGCTTAGATTTTTATTTTTTCTTATTTTTTAAAATTTACATTAAAAAAATAAATAATTTGGAAAAAAAAACTTCGCAAGTTATTTAAAAAAAAAAACCCACCCATTTTAAAAACAAAAACTTTAACCTGATTTTTTTTTTGAAAAATAAAAAACTCAAAAGA
>ML827842.1:78236-106631 GCA_009831015.1 Picea engelmannii
CTTCTAGCAGATTTAACCATTTATCTAGGGCATCTGCATCTATTTGACCTTCAAATACGGGAATATCAAAATTAACCTGTACCTTGAAAGGCAAGGTGCCTCCAAAGTGGATTCTTGATGAAGATTCACCCGATGCTATCGGGAGGCATTGAAGGATGTGGGAAAAATTCTCCATCATTTCATCCCTCTGTCACATGAGAGCTTGCTGAAGCAATAGACTGATAGGATCATCTGATCCGTCGTTTTTATTTTCTTCCACCATTGAGGGTTTCTTGGGTGTGTGAGAGCGATTGTCCTAAAGAGAGACAAGCTCGAGACCCAACTTTCTATACTCATACCTCGTCGGGTACATGCACTGAAAAACGATCAAGAGCATCCTGCTCTGATACCATTGATCTGGATTATTTTCGGCACGAAATGAAAGCGGAGATATAACACATAAATATTTAGAGATATTGCAAGAGAGACAACAATATAATAGATATATAGTGGAAATAAAACAAGAGTCACATATATATAGTAATACACGATTTCTATTAACGAAATAAATGTACAGAGACTGTAAAATACAGAGTGAAAGACTCGCTAGAATTGTGGTAGCTTATCTCTGAGAAGAGATGTGACGGCTACTCGCATCCATGAGAAGATGATTACAATGAGGCTCTGAAGGCATTTTTACAATAATCAGGAATTTCAAAAACCCTAGACATCCAAAAACCTAACCCTGGGAGATGAAGCGCCAAAAGTCATGTGGGCCCCGTTTGGGTAAGTTGGTGCGTCAACTTCCCGGGGTCACAACTTTTGCATACGATCTCCGTTTTAGGTGTATGATAGCTCGTTGGAAAGATATATTCGAGGAATACAACTTTTGGATGAGAAAAATCAATCTACAATCCATGTTTCTCCCTGTTTTCTCAAAAAAACATCGTTTAGGGCCTCAAAATGGCCCCGGAAGTTAAAAACTGCTAAAAATAGTAAATTACCAAAATTGCCAGAAACATGTTTTGGGCCAGTTGGAGAAGGTGGGTGGCCACCAATATACACCTATATCAAGAACAATCAATTAGAACACTAAACCACCAAGTGTCTGAATCTCAATGGTGAAATAATGAGCTAGATTTGAGCACATGAGAAACAAACAAGTCGAGGAGTAATGATGATTCTCAATACTTGGTTTGAGGTAACCCATACATAAGGAAAATGGGCCCAAGGTACACCGCCCTTGAAATCAAACCCCTATAATACATGTGTTGAAGTTGATAGGGGAAGGCTCATTAGAATTAAGGGATAAGGGAACCGTTGAAGACCAATATGAGGTACAAATCACAATATCACAATTGACAAAGACTAATGATAGGATGGGATGGGAAGGAAAAAATGATAGGATCATGAATTCCCTTGTACATAGTATAAAGGAAAGGATAACATAAAGCAACTGAAATAATTCCACGGGGAATGGTCAATTACTATCAAGAGGTTGTTCATATTACAAATCAGTGAAAAATGAGACAACTAAAGGCCAAATCTTGATAAATTTGGATAGTAAAGACTCATGGAAACAAGGGTGATATATAACAATACTTAGGAAGAACTTAATAGACTCCATGGGACTCAAGGGTGTTTCATCACATATACTCTGACCAAGGGAAATAAAGGGATGCTACCAACAAATGAACACGTGCCAAGGAAGCACTATATGCACTTGGTATTTCCAAAGGGGTGCTAGGTGGGGAGTGAATATCACAATGAGAGGATAATTACCCAAAAAATTAATCTATAAATATGTCAAGAGACACAGTGTCCAAATGGAATCCCAAGGGGGGGACAAAGTGGAAAAAGTAAAAGAAGATATGAAGAGATAAATGCCCATGTGAACAACTAGATGGATATAATGCAGAGGGTGTAAAATTCAGATGGAAGCAACTAGAGGTGGGGTAAATAATTGTAATCTCCTTAAGGGTGGGTGAATGGAGGCATAAAAATGAAGAATAATCATAGTGTGGATGAAGTGGATGGATTATGACTTGCAATAACTCAATAGATATTACACCAACAAAAAATATGGGAGTCTAATGAGTAAGTTGTCAACATAATGATCAAAGATGAAAGAGACTTAACTCTAGGATGCATACTATACAAACATCCAATCCTAAGGGGGATGTGAAAACATGGGTGCCAAAATGAAACAAGTGTCACTAAGATAGGGCACCCATGTAGGTAAATATATACCATTAGTTAAATCATGAATGTAATGAATGGATGGGACAATATATCTACTTGGATGGGGGTGGTCTTAACAGAAAATCCAAGGGGAATGATAGGAAAATGAAACATACTTAGAGGAGAGATTCTAATCTATATGCTATTTTGAATAATTTTACCTGAAAGGACCACATAATTATAGGAGAGATGATAATATATATGCTAGTTTGAATAATTTTACCTGAAAGGAACACATACCATAGTTAGACAAGAAATTCCATGGTAAATTTCTACACACTTGTCAATTGATACCACAATGTAAAGGTGTGTAGGAAAAAAAAACAAGTTTATAGAAATTCAAATCAATGAAGGCACCCTACAATGAGGAGAGAAACCATTGTATTCTAGGGCATGAGGAACTTGGCTAGATGGGATATTATGCCCCTAGCATCAGACCCCCCCATCAATTGATGATGAGGGGGATTATTATATATAGATAGGCGGGCTATACATCCCCATATCAACACCGTAATAACATGAAGTCCAGTTCACATATGACACTCCTGCAGATGAATACACAATACAATTGGATGAAGGCTCAATTAATGATGAGGTCAAAGGAACTCCATAATAGTTGAAAATAAAGCTCCATTGTGGAGTGAAGACCTCAAAATTTATATAGAAGCTATGGAATGATAGAACCTATGTATACATAATATCATATAATAATATTAATCATCCAATGGATAGGATGGTGAAATAAACCAAAAACAAACTAATCTCATTGTATTCTATAATTAAGTTGACCCCATGGAACAAATACTGAAAGAGCCAATATTTGCCTATGAAATTATTTCTTAAGAGTCTCATTGGATGGAAATAAAAGAGTTATTCATCTTTTAAATTGTATTCTATGTACAATATTCATAATGTGTAGATAAATAATCATTTATATATAACTAATAACTACACATTGGTTGTCCAATTTGGCATATATTATTCACGAGGAGTCCTATAAGAAGAAACTTTCATGTCTATTTTTGGATTATAGATGGGATACAAATAATATTGACCATATACTATATCCAAAAAAGAACAAAAATGTGTAAACAATATTGGGGAATAATTAAAGGAGTATCTTATCATTGCAATTGCATTTGTTTCGATATATTTTTCTCTTCAATCACTTGAACTTGCTTGTATCACATATGGATAGATAGAAGCCAGAAAAATAATGATGACACATTATTCCCATTGTGGCGGAGACACATGGTTACATATAAGTGGGAATGGAAGGGATGATCCACTAAATATGTAATGAAAATGAAGAGTTTTCATAAGATAAAGAATCCATGAAAGTTGAAAACTAATAAATGTGCACGATATTCTCATCAAGTTTCTCCAAAGGAGGTCCTATTTCATCAATTGGTTTTCCTTCTCAAAAAAATTTTGAAGTTGAAGGGAAACATCATACAAAATATGAGAAGGTGTATCTTTAGGAAAGGAATTGAGATGACAAACAATGGTGAGACCATCCCAAAATTGGGGTAACGTTTGACAATGATGAGAATAATGGTCATATGTATTACACAAAGTGCATGGATGATTGATATGTAATGATTTGATGTGATTTATAGATGATCCAGTGAGAGAAACCTCCACAAATGGAGTGTATTATTAAGGTTATGAATTGTTGAAATTAAATAGGTCTTGTAACTCTGGGAAAAATGGAGAATTATTGGTTGTGTGGATGTTGAGGTCACATAAAGAACAAGGATAAATAAATCTAGGTGTGGTTGTTAGGGTGGCCATAAATTATCTATAGGTATTGATACCCCCATTATTCTTAGCGCCCCCCCCCCCAAACCCTAGCTCATTTCCCGTATTTAGTCACAATAAGTTGGGATTGTGTGGATTCTAAGGAGGAGATAGGGGTAATATTCACAAGATGCATAAGCATTAATACCAAATGAGGAGTTGGTGATGAAGGTGTAGGAGGGGTTGGGGGTTCCAGGTAACACATGAAGATACCCAATTTTATATTTGGAATATTTCTAATGTCCATCGATAGGGTTCCAACTACTTCAAGGGGAGGCAATAAGAAAGGGTCTTGATAAAATGGGATTCCAACTACTTAGAGGGGAGGGAATAAGAAGGGGAATTGATCAAATGGGATTCCAACTACTTCGAGGGGAGGGAATAAGAAGGGGAATTGAGAAAATGGGATCCTATAAGTGGGACTCTCACCTCATGATGGTGATGAATATATGGTAGCAGTGGGATTACTAGGTGGTTGCGAGGAGGACACACCTAATGTGTTTTTTTGATGTCTTCATAATACAAACATTTGATGGGATATGATAGTTCATTATTATAAGGGGACTATAATAAGTGCCAAGCAACGTAGAGTCTTTGAAAAGTCCTAGACAAACATCCATGAATGAGGAAATGGCATGATTGCTTTATATTGTAGGTAAGACATTGTCAAGGTTGATCTAATATTTGGTATTGTAATAAGTAATTTGGTTCATGGTGATGATCTTAACTTCACGAGGGAAAATCATGGTATAGAAAACACAGGAGGAAATCGCCTTCATCACATAAATGTAACTACAACCTAAAATAATGTTATAGTCCAATGGGATGTCTAAAACATCAACATTAATGAGAATTGTTTTTCCCACTACATGGATGTGAACATTCTAATACAATCATTTAGGTTGGGAGGGTCAGCCATCATATGGAAGGAGGGTGATTATAGATGGCACAAGCTTAGGAGATCCTGATTTTTTCCAAAAACTAGTAGATAAAATGCAAATGGATGCGCCCTCATCAATGATGCAATGGTGTATCAAAACATTATTTATATAGATTGGAAGGAAATTGAATGGGGAGTATGAGGCTCCACTTTTTCAATATCAAAGGTGATCCTACTATCACTTGAAGGATTGATTTCACCCAATGCAAATAGTAAATCTCTTGTTTGTGTAGGAAAAGCCTAGAGAACCTCTAAAGATGGCATAACCACTATGGATAAATCTAAATAATCAAGTATACTTGATGCACCAAGTAATTTCAACATAAGTGTTGAACCCCTCATGTTGACTTTACTTTTTCATCCTAGAAGTGTTCTACTTTGATGAGGTATTGTGCACTATATGTGAACACTACACTAGTACAATATGAAGTAAAGAATTAAGTCTAACTTGAATATTGTTGTCCCTTTTCTCCAATATATTTTTCTCATGATATTCACTTCCTTGCTTGAGAGAAGTAGAGGAGGCTATCAATGTCACTATGTTCACTAACTTAGGGATGGTTTAATAGAGATCCCAATAGAGATTAAGTGTATGTGTCATAGGCTAAAAATTCTCTTCATCATTATACTACTTAGGTAGTCTACAAGATCCTATTTAGGGTTTCCTATATACGAGGAGTGAATAATGTTAGTTAATTTTTTTTTTAAGTTAGAGTTTGTATTAAATCCCGTCAAAAAGATACAACTGTCTATAGATAAATTTCAAATGTGGCAGTAATGCCCTTCTAGGAAACCACTAATGCCATTTGTCCATAGTCCTAGGTGGCAACGGTGCCCTTCTTGGAAACCACTGTTGCCATTGTCCAAGAAAAAAAGTGTGCCATGCAAAAACAAAAAGCTTCACATCCATGCAGGGCAAAGTGTTGATGACTGAATTTAAACTTAAAGAAAAACAAAGGGCAACCTTCCATGGCTGCCAGGAAACGAAAGGAGACCGAAACCTGAAACAAGAAATTATTTAAAAACTTGGTCCAAGCCATGGCCCGACGTAGACTTGGCACGTCTGTGCTTTTCCCTTGTCATGACCCGCTATAGCTTTTCAAAGGTTCTGAAGGAAGGAAATCAGAGTGTCCACTCGGTTCCAACGTTTTGCGTCTCTATTCTGCATGTCAAGCATAGCCGACTTGACCTCCCCCAAGTCACTTTTGAGGTCACTCAGTGTATCCATGATCGACGTTTGATCATCGTACCTGTCACAAAAGGGGTGGGGGTGGGTGGACAACAAAGAATCAGAAGAGGAGGAAGGAGAGAAGGTGGGACCCGAGGTGGTAGTGGGGTGACAAAATGGGGAGGGGGGATGAGGAGGTTGTCGAGGGGGGGAGGGGGGTGGTGGTGCGAAACCTAGTGAGTTGCCAAGGTTATAAAACCACTCAACCCTACAGGCCTAGTGGTTCAAGAGAGGGGAGAGGTCAGGGGTGTGCTTGTAGAGTGGCTAGGCGGGAGTGGGCGCAGTGACATAAGCCAAGACTAGGAGGAATTCAGCTTCAGGAGGAGGGTCTGGGGTGGGCGGCTTCCTTCCCCTGGACACATACCAGGTTTCACCTCATTTGGCCTTGCCTCTAAATCAGGGCATGAAAAGAGCTAGCAGCACCCTGGGAGGGAAGACACTGAGGGTTGACAGTTATGGAGAGGGGAGGTGCAAGCATGAGCTCGTGTTTGAGTGGATGTCACACCAGAGAAATTTTGTGAGCCTGAAGAAGAGGTGAACTAGGGAGGTATGGTCCTGCAAACTGTGAGGGGGTGAATGAGGATGAGAGCACCCAAGCTCAGCTTTAGGATCAAAGGATCCAATCTAGAGCATATGTGACCGAGGAAGCATCCTGCACGGCGCCATGAAGACTCCCATGCCACAAAGCTTCCAGTTCAGTGGCCTGCTGGTTTCAAAAGAAGAGTGGAGGGTGGTGGCAGAAGGTTTAAACCCAGACTGGAGTGGGGTGACAGATTTGATCAGATTCTAGGTGGCTAGCTGCCTGGCCAGGTGGCCTCATTGTGGTGTGATCATGCTATTGGCTCGGAAGCACCCGATCCAGGGGAATAATGTTAGTTATTAGAATGCATGTAATATTATAATAAAAAATAAGATTCCCAATATCATCTTCCTATCCTCTATTTTCTCACCCTCCAGGGCTACTGGTTATGCACTCTTTCTACCCAAAGTCAAGGAAACCAAGAGTAGGGAGTAAGGAGAGTGTTTACCACTATTTTAGAGAGGAAAGAGACAATAGTATTAAGGATACCCAATCAACCTAGGAAGTCAAGGAATTATCACCTCAAGAATCATGGGATAGGTTGAGATATTGAGCATGAAAAATAAGGCTGCAATAAAATAAACATGAAGTAAATGTCTTAAAATTAAACAACCAGAAATGACATGCCATAAATTAAATGTACTTGTTGGAAAAATAGAACTAAGATTGTTGCAAAAGTAGAGTTAAAACCATCTAATAATGAAGTGACATGAAGCATCCTAACCTACTGAAATGTCATGCAAGAATATTGTTATAGGAAACTAAGAACACTTTCATAAATGATACATAACAACATACAATGATGAAGCTAACTAAAAACTACTATAGAAGTGAAATATAAAAGAAAGGAAAGTGATCCAGGAGGCTCCTCAGGTCCAAAAAATGCTCAAAAAATGGAAGTTATCAGAATTGGATGAAACCAATTCCATTGCATATGTCTCATCAGGTGGATTCTGACCATATATTTACTTCTTCAAACATACCCCATATGCGAGAGTTATTGCACTCTGATCGTTTTCCTAAACATGAAAAAAGTCAACATGCAAAAAAGTCAATGCTGACGTCATCATGATGACATGGCATTGAGACATGTGGCAAAGCAGTAGTGCACTGACTAGGAAGATGAAAGGCATGGTCCAATCCCATTTTGACAAGTGGCACATTTGTGGGCAAATGAAAAGGTGCCACATGGCACCCCATCATTCATTGGTTGGGTAAAACTTTTTGAGCTTCATGGGATTCGACCGCATGACTTCTTGGTAGGGGAAGTGCCTTGTGACATGTCATATTTACAATGCACCAATGGTGGTACTTGTTATAAAAATTCCACATTAAAACATTTAAAGTGGAATTATTGTAATGGTGGAGGCGGAAGGGGGTTGGGGCCTAGCCCCAACCCATGGTTTTGCATATCCCATATAACCAAAAGTCTGGTGATACTAGTATTCTAGCTCGGTGCAAAGATTTGGGCATGGATTATTAGCACCTGCCTACCATGTGATTCGAGGATGGTGACCACAACCCATACGCACATGTTGGGGGCACGGTCCTATTATAAATTGACATATGACCGAAAATTGTGGGGAAAAGGCCAGTGTGCAACCCTTAGGGGCTGGTGCTTGGCCATATCATTTCCATGTGACCCTGTTTAGGAGTGCGCGCCCAGGCATGTGGGGATATATATTTTTTTGTTTTGTTATAAAGTGGGTTTTTGCCTATAGTTTTGGCCCAGATTTGGTGTTTTTGGAGATTTCTTGGCCATTTGTAGGGGAATTTGATCCCAAAAAGAGGCCAAATATTTGTGGGAAGTTGGGCTTTCCCAACTGAGCCTAAAAAATATATAAACCAATATTATTGAGGTTGAGGGGTTACTTTGTATGTAGGGAATGTAAAGAGGAGTTTGAGTTTTTGGCCCATTTCTCATGTTTTGAGGGGAATTTTGTCATGTTTTGAGAGGATATTGTTGAGGCATGTGTGCATCTGCACAAGGAGGTCTTCTACAACAGATCAAAATCATGTTTGTAATAGAAAGAGCCAATGTAAAGAGAACGTGAGCATTTAAAGATAAATAAAGAGGTCCTCCACTTGGAAGTGGGCCCAGAGACGTAGCCACATATTGGTGAACTCTGTTATCAAGTTCTTATTGTATTTTTTCTCTTTCTTATTGTTGTTATATTCTCTTATTTGCAGCATGGTTATTGATGGATGAACTCTTTAATCATTCATGAGCATCTTGTTAATGTCAATTTGTTCTTAATTCCTTCCATTTTTGGATCAAGTAATTTGGTATTAGAGATTTTGGTTGTTTTGGAAGGTTTAACAAGTGCAGGATTGGATGCTCAGAAGATCCAAATCTCAGAGAGGAGAAGGATCATTGGTTGAATTAATTTCTAAGATATAATGAGTGTTGAGGAAGAAAATAATGGCTTTAGAAGGAGAAACTTCTCCACGAACCAAGAAGCTTGAAGATGCGTTTTTCTCCATGTCATAGATGGTCAAAGTGTTATATGATGATTTCTTGGAGAGAAAGAAATTGGTTTTGGGAGAAATTTTACTGAAGGGAAAAAGTGAAGGGAAAGGAGAATATTCAAAGCCTCCACCACCTTCACCACCATCTTCTCCTTCTTCTTCAAATTCTACCTCAAATGCTAGTTCTCATTCTACAACATCTACCATACAAAAACAAACACATAAGCATAAGTCTAATATGCCTATGTTAAAACTTGATGTTAAGTTTGAGTTGCCTTTGTATGATGGAGAACTAAATGCAGAGAAGTTAGATAATTGGATAAGACAAATTGAAGTGTATTGCAAGATACAAAAAATCATAGATGAGGAGACTATGATCCAACTTTCTAGTCTCAAGATGGGAGGAACTACCCTTGTGTGGTGGGAAAGTAGGACAAAATAGGATCTTAAAAAGTTTGGTAAGAATCTCTCTTCATGGCTTGATTTTACATCTACTTTACGAAAGCAATTTTATCTTCTAGCTTACATGAAACAAGCTATTATTTCATGGTAGAACTTTAGACAGTTAAAATGACAAACTGTTCAAAGTTATACACATGAGTTTCAAAAAAGAGCTTTATTGTTGGGAATACTATTGGATACTCCAGAGACATTGCTTAAGTATATAGGTGGTTTTCATAGTTATTTGTGACATACCATTCTTATGTTTAATCCAACTAGTTTAGATGAGGTGTGTGTGCAAGCGACTCATCTTGAATCTAGGGGAAAGAATGGAAATGTTGATTTTGTAAAGCCATTTAAACCTACTGAGGGGAAATTCAAAGGCAAGGGTAAAGAGAAGTTCAAAGGGAAGAAAACTAATACAGTGAAGAAGGAAAAAACTACATGCACTCATTGTAGGAAAGAAGGCCATAGTGAGGATCGTTGTTGGATCCTTCACCTAGAATTGAAACCAACAAAGTTTGGAAATAAAGGGAAGCCAAAGACAACTGCAACAAATCAAACAGATTTGGGGTTCGATTCAGGAGATTAGACCAAGGTCACAGTCATGGGAATCAAAGGTAAAAATTCTGAAGCTACTACAAGTTCTTCAGTTTAGTCTTTAAAAGTTGATAATGAAGTTGATGAGGTCAAATGAACATAACTTTTTCACATAAGAGTAATTTCCAAACATACACAAATTGATACTCTATTTGACAGTGGCTCACAAGTAAATTTGATATCAGAGACAATTGTTAAAAAGTTGGGATTAATCACTAAACCTCATAAGAAATCATATCCTTTAGGATGGATTCATAATGATAATCAATTGCAAGTGAATATACAATGTGTCCTAAAGTTTGCTATCAATTCACAGTTTATAGATGAGGCTGAGTTGGATGTGGTTCCACTAGATGTGTGTGGTATTGTACTTGGGAGTCCATATTTGTATGATAGAAAGGCAATATTCTATTGTGAAGACAATAAGTATCAATTAACTAAATATGGAAAGGAATATGTTGTAAGGGCTCATCAGAAGAAATTGAATCTATCACTAATCAACTTAGGGAAAATGAAGAGAATTGTAAATGTCAGTAAGAGATATTTACTAATGGTTGTAAAAGATAAAGACACTGTCAGAATTGATACTTTCAAAGATTTTGATACAAAATTGAAAGATAGTTTAGTTAGAATTGTTTCTGACTATGATGAGATATTTCAAGTCCCGAAAGGATTACCTCCAAAGAGACAAGTTGAACATGAGATACAATTGCAGCAGGATGTTCCTCTTCCTAACATTGGAATGTACAGGTTATCAGTTTTGGAAAATGCAAAGATAAAGACACATGTACAAGAGCTAGTTGAATAAGGGGTCATCAGACCAAGTGCTTCTCCATGTGGGTCACCTATCATCCTGGTGCCAAATAAGGATGGCACATGGAGCATGTGCGTGGATTTTCGAGCCTTGAACAAGATCACGGTAATTTTTTTTTACCTTTTTCCTCGCATTGATGATTTATTATATCAATTGAAACATGTGGTTTATTTTACTAAGTTAGACTTAAGAAGTGGTTACCTTCAAATCAGAGTTGCTGAACATGATATATGGAAAATTGCTTTTAAAACAAAACAAGGATTATTTGAATGGTTAGTGATGCCATTTGGGCTTACTAATGCACCTGCTACTTTTATGTGGGTTATGAACGATGTATTCAGGCCATTCATTGATGAGTTTGTAATAGTATACTTAGATGATATTCTTATTTTCAGTAGGACTAGGGAAGAGCATATCCAACATGTTAGGCATATACTTTCCGTGTTGCAGGGAGAGAAACTTTTTGTAAAGTTGTCAAAATGTGAGTTTGGCAAAACATCTTTGGGTTACATTGTAGGGGTCATTGATCCTTGTAAAGTTGAGGTCATTGTGAATTGGCCAAAGCCTACAAATGTAACTAAAGTAAGAAGCTTCATTGGGGAAACACAGTATTGGAGGAAGTTTATTGCAAACTTCTCTCTAATTGCAACACCTTTACATGCATTGACAAGTGTGAAAAGAGGATTCCAGTGGGGAGGAAGCCGACAAAAGGCTTTCAATACTTTGAAAGTAAATATTAGTACAACTCCTGTTTTGTCATTGCTAGGTCTCCAACAATCTTTTGAAATTGAAACCGATGCAAATGACTATGCCATGGGGGCAGTGTTGATGCAGCACCGAAATCTCATATGCTATCATTATGAGACCTTCACTACAACAATAATTAACTATCCAACCTATGATAAATAATTGCATGCTCTAGTACAAAGTGTTAAAAAGTGGAAACATTACTTAATGGGCAAAGAAACAATAATACATACTGATCATAAACCATTACAATATCTATAATCACAAACTAGGATACAACAATCAAGGCATTTTAGATGGATGGGGTTTTTGCAGCAATTTCATTTGGTCATCAGATATAAAAAGGGAATTCATAATAAAGTTGATGATATGTTATAAAGACCTCCTAGCACAATTGCTACAATCCTTAAGCACAATTCAATTACTCATGAAATTTACATTGAACAATATGTCGAGGACAAATATTTTAAGGAAGTCTATGCAACTTTAAGTCATGGTAAAAGAGCAGAAAAATTGAATTATCATATTAAAGACAAACTTTTGTATCATTTGGGAAAATTATGTATTCCAGAAAGTGAAAGAGTCCATGTAATCAGGGAGGCGCATACTTCTCTTATAGCAGGACATTTTGGTGTAGACAAAACAATTGCTCAGTTACAAAGATTTTGTTATTGGCCTCGAATGCATGAAAATGTGTCTAAGTATGTAAAGGGATGTACTATGTGTGCAATAAGCAAACCAAGTAACAAAAAGCTAGGATTGTACACTCCGCTTCCTATTCCTTCTAGACCATGGGAAAGTGTATCTATGGATTTTGTGGGGGGATTGCCTATGTCTAGAAAAGGTAATGATTACCTGTATGTAGTTGTGGATAGGTTCACCAAGATGTGTGTTCTAATTCCTTGTAAAAAGAAAGTCATAACTAAACAAACAACTCAAATGTTCTTTGAAAATGTATGGGTTCATTTTGGGTTACCTACTTCTATTGTATCTGATCGAGACTCCAGGTTCATGGGGAAATTTTGGTCAAGATTGTGGGAACTTATGGACACCAGGCTAAAGAAGAGCACAACATTTCATCCACAGATGGACGAGCAGATAGAGGTGGTGAATTGAACAATAGTGCATCTACTTTGGGCATATTGCAACAAACATCCTAAGCTTTGGGATGAACATTTGTGTTATGTACAACATGTGTATAATCGAGCCAAGCATGCTTCTACTCAAAGATCTCCATTTGAAACATGTTTGGGGTACTTGCCAAAATCTCCTTTGGATTTTATCTTTGGGAAAGACATTGCAGAAGAAGGACACAATGATGTGGACAGGGATACAAAGTTCATTGAATGGATCCAGTTGATTCATCAGGCGATACATGAACAATTAGAGAAAATCCAAGCCAAGTACAAGGTGAGGCATGATATGCATCAAGTTGATCATCAGTTCAAAGTAGGAGATCAAGTCTGGTTAAACATCAACAAGGAAAGGATGCAAGAATAAGGTAAGAAGCTTAAACCAATTCGTTATGGTCCTTTCAAAAATTTAGACAATATTGGTACTAATGCTTTCCGGTTAGAATTGTCTCCATATATGTAAATTTATTCAGTTGTAAAGGTGGAAAACTTGAGATTGTATGAGCCTACTATGATCAAGGATCGAGGAGAGAATGTTCAGATTCCTACCATAGAATATTTTTCTCCCGAATATATGAATGAGTTGCAAGAAGACCATTTTGGACGAAAGAGTCTATACTCCTCGCAGGGGCAATGTGGAGTATCTTCGAGTGGGATTGAAGGGTAAAAATCCAATCCAGGCCAAGTGGATGGAGACCGAAAAAGTGAGGATACAATATCCTCACTTATTTACCAACTGATACCAGAATTTTGGTGGTCCAAAACCTTCCAAGTGGGGAGGAATGATCCACGAGGCTCCTTAGGTCCAGAAAATGCTCAAAAAAATAAAAGTTTTCGTAATTGGATGAAACCAATTCCATTGTGTCCATCTCATTTCATTGTTTCCAACCATATATTTACTTCTTCAAATAGATGTCGTATGCAATATTTATCATACTCTGATCATTTTCCTAAACAGGCAAAAAGTCAATAGGCAAAAAAGTCAATGTTGACATCATCATGATGTCATCATGCTGACGTGGCATTGAGACATGTGGCAGTGCAACAACGCACTGACTGATCATATGACAGACATGGTCCAATCCCATTTTGACAAGTGGCAGATTTGTGGGCAAATGAAAAGGTGCCACGTGGCCCAGACGTGGGTTGCCATGTGGCACCCCATCATTTGTTGGTTGGGTAAATTTTTTTTAGCTTCATGGGATTCGACCGCATGAACTCTTGGTAGGGTAAGTGCCTTGGGATAGGTCATATTGCCAATGTGCCAATGGTGGGACCTATTATAACAAGTCCACATTAAAACATTTAAAGTGGAATTATTGTAATGGCGAAGGCGGAAGGGGGATAGGGCCTAGCCCCAACCCATGGCTTTGCATATCCCATATAACCAAAATTCTGACGCTACCAGTCTTCCAGCTCGATGCAAAGTTTTGGACATGGATCCTTAGCACCTTCCCGCCATGTGATTTGGGGGCGGTGACCACAACCTAGGCGCACATGAAGGGGGCGCGGTCCTATTATAAATTTAAATATGACCGAAAAATGTGGGGAAAGGGTCAGCGCACATCCCTTAGGGGCTGGCACTTGGACATATCATTTCCATGTGACCTTGTTTAGGAGTGCGCACCCATGCCTGTGGGGCTACCTTTAATTTTTTTTTTTTTTATAAAGTGGGTTTTTGCCTATAGTTTTGGCTCAGATTAGGCGTTTTTGGAGATTTCTTGGCCATTTGGAGGGGGATTTGATCCCAAAAGGAGGCAAGATATTTGTGGGAAGTTGGGCTTCCCCAAATGGGCCTAAAAACTATATAAACCAGGCTTATTGAGCTTGATGGGGTACTTTGTATGCAGGGAATGTAAAGAGGAGTTTGAGTTTTTGGCCCATTTCTCATGTTTTGAGGGGCATTTTGTCATGTTTTGAGAGGAGATTGTTGAGGCATGTCTGCATCTGCACAAATAGGTCTTGTACAACAAATCAAAAGCCTATTTGTAACAACAAGAGCCATTGTAAAGATAACTTGAGCATTTAAATAGCAATAAAGAGGTCCTCCACTTGGAAGCGGTCCCGAAGACGTAGCCACATATTGGTGAACTCCGTTATCAAGTTCTCGTTGTATTTTTTCTCTTTCTTGTTGTTGTTATCTTCTTTTATTTGCAACATGGTTATTGATGTTTGAACTCTTTAATCATTCATGAGCATCTTTTTAATGTCGATTTGTTCTTAATTCCTTCCATTTTTGGATCATAAAGGATCCCTTGTACAACTTTGAGTGGTCCTTACTCAAGGTTTGTATAGGGAACCTAAAGAAAACACTAATTACTTGAAATTTGAAATATGGAAACAAAAAATCTGCATTGGAAATCACTTCATAGTAATAAATATACTTGAAAAATTTGAATGCACTAGTTACAAGGAGAGTTCTCAATTACGAAGAATGAAAAATGATAACCAAATATTAACTTATGACTACTATTTATACAAAAATAATCATAAATTATCCCTTCAATCAGTCCTTTATTAAAGGGCACTTGTATCTAGGATCCCTAGAATTAGGGATCCTTGTTTCAAGGGTTATATTCCCTCCATAATTGAAACTTACTCAACTAAAAATTCAATCTAAGATCTTGTTGATTTAGTGTCTTGAGTCTTTAAAGGCTTCAATCCTTTGGAGGTTGAAAAGGGGACATGATCCTCCTTTTGTCTCAAGTGCAAGTTGATGAAGGCTATATTTAGGATTTGACTTACTTGAGCGAATGGTTAGTACACCCTTAAATGGTTAGTACACCCTTAAAAATGCACAAGTTAATTAAAATCACCACTAGATCAAGACATATCACATAGCTCAATCATTTCACAATAATCAATGCACAAATGCCAATATGTTTTATATTAATCATATTCAAAGAAGGTCTTAGTTTATAGGAAGGTTCATATCATCTACAAAATGGGCCTCAAAGTTCCACAATTTGGAGGCATATCAATACTATAATTATGGGTGTCTCGTGCTTGGTGGTTACAGGAACCTTGGGGGGAATATCAACATTAGATCAATGAATTTATAAAGGCCTATTACTAACAGGGTAAGGGTCATTAGATTCATGGAGAATAGCCTCAGGTGGCATGCCATAATGGCAGGTTTGGGTGGAGAGGTTAACATTCATCAATTTCATATATAAGATATAAAAAATACCATCTCTCAAATGGTTGGTATTTACGCGTTGACCAGAAGAGATGACCTCTAGATTGGATATAAATCCTTGTGTTGGAAAATGGTTTCATAACATAGCCAACTGTAATGTTGAAGGTGGGTTAGGTTGAATAACAATTTGATTTTGGAAGCTTTGGCTTTATCAGTCAGTTCCTTCAAATGAAGAAACTTGGGGATAAGTAGACATTGATGAGTATATGATCCAAATGGATCCAAAAAGGCCAAAAATTCAAAGTTCTCAGATTCAGATGAAACTGACACCATCGTGTAGTGCTCGTCGCTCTAATTCTGATGGTATATTTGGTTTCAAAAATGGAGTCTGTATGCGAAAGTTATCATGTTTTGAAGTTTTGCATAAACATGGAAAAAGTCAACTAATCAAAGGATGACATGGAATATTTTGAGATTGACATGTGGCATTGATATATAGTGACATATAAGTGGTCAATGGTGACACATGACACCCTGGATTAGGCCAATACAAATCGAATGTCAAAACTTGTTCTATTTATACTCTACAAAAATAGAACTAGGAACCTCCACAAACACAGTCAACTTCAACATTTCGGGCTAACCAAGAGGTTGGGATTGTGGCTTGTTAAACCAACTCCATGACTATACATATGTTATTACATATGATCTGTGCCCTTTTCAATGTATTTTCCACAATATACTCCAACCATATATATTATGGTTATGTTTGCATATTATATTGCACGAATATTTGGAATGTGGGTTTAAACCATATATATTATAGTTTGTTTTAATCCATAAAAAAAGGTGCTCCATATCACTTGTCATTAAAAGTGGGTTTGAAAACTATGGATAAAACCATATCCAAGGATTCTATGTCATATTTTATGTAATTTGGTGATATTTTTAGCCATAAAGAGTGGGTTTGTTGGGATTTGATCTCACAACCAATTCTTTATAAAGTAAAATGTATTACCATCTAGCCAGGGTCAAATTTATGTAAGAATTGCATAACAATCTATTTTATTGAATAGCCAACGAGGTGGTGAAGCTTTGGAGACCATTTTCGGGAGCTACGCTTAGTTTTTTTCAGTACCATTAGTTGTGTTGGATTCTTGAGGTCGAGTAGAACACAGTGAGACCAGTCTGAAATCCATTTGATGCAATTTTGATGTAATTTTAAAGCATTGAAGAAATTAATAAAGAAGCCTCCCCCACTAAAGACAAAGACCCAGAGACGTAGGCAAATTTACCAAAATTTGTTATCAAGTTTTGGCGTTATGGTTTGTTGTCATTATTGTTCATTTGTTGTTCTGAATTATTTATATGGCTGCAACTTCTTTCATTAAGAATATTATATTTCTTGTTAAGTTTTAACTGGTAAAATTATCCATGCAACATACTTAACCAAGTCATTTAAAATATCATTTTGGATCAGTTTAATTACCATAAATCCCATAAAGATTAAAAGGGTGATTAGTCCTAAGTTGAGGGTTCTTCCCTTGCTTTGGTTAGGTATTAGGGTATTAATTCTATTTTTTGGCATTTTGATTGCTCCAACATTATTGGGTGGATGAGTTTGGTTACATTGGTCCCCTATTCTAGTTTTGGTTGTTCTATTTTCTCTTGCCCTTATTATTCTTTGTGTTATTTCTATTTGTATTATGGTTTAGGGGGTTAGGAACATTCTATTGGGCATACAAATGAACCTATTGACAAGGATAAACTTGACCAACATTTACTTGGGGTTGAAGTACTTGTAAGACGCCTGACCCCCTAAGTGCCCTTTTAAAGGATGGGTGTCAAAATTTTTCTTTTTATTTAACCATATCAAAGAATATTTTCAAGGGCACCATCATTTTCTGATCATCAAGGGATTTCCAATGACTATAACCATGCTCAATTCGTATCTCTAGATCAAAAGTTACAACCTCCCAAAGTTTCTGGGTTTTCTTCCATCAGTTCCACCTCATCGTCACATGGCTCCATGTCACTTGTGCCTACCAATGTGTCACTGACGCGACACATCCCACATGGCCCATCGGTCCTTGGCCTATCGACCCTCCAAATCAACAACTCAGAATTCACTCTGAGCCTTTCTTATCGGAACAACATGACATGAGGTTACATATCCCACTCTAATGAATTCTCTCCGACAGATCTCACATTTGGATCCAATGACTCTTAGAGGAAAAAAATCAACAACTCTGATTTCATCGTTGCCTCAATTTACCTGGTGGTCATTCTCCACCTCATTTAGAAACGTTATGAGAATGAGTGGGACCGACGATAGATCTATGACTGCCATTACAGCTCACCCATGTTCCGATCAATGGTCCAAATCGTTCCTCGGAGTACCTCCCATTGGAGCACATCTCCTTCAGGAACACAAATCACTCCAACCAACACCTCTCCGATGAACAGTCTAGATGTCTCAACCTATATTTTAGATGGTTAATATTTAAGGTACTTATCCTAAGTCCCAAATCACCAGGGACTCACCCTCGACCTCTCCTACAAATTATAGGCTGAAATGTGTCAACCTCTAGGACATGCATGGGCTCCTCATCAACATGAAATCACTCTCCCTCTTAGATTCTCTTAAGTGAGACCCCACGTAACATCTGATTTGGCACCTAGGACACATGGACCTACCCAAATCTTCCACCTCGCTTGAAACATGGCACTTAGACTCTGTCACATTTCACTCCTTCAAAATTCCAAATCACCTTGACACGTGACACAATCACCACCTGACACGTGGACTTGACATGGTCTACACATCATCATAGAGCACCTAATTCATCCATCCAGGTGATGAAACCTTCCCCCCCCATGACATTCTAGCTGCCATGTTGGCACCTCCATCACCCTAATGTCACTCCCCTCACCAATACTCACTAAGGGAATTGGTAGATCCCACGGTGAATTGAAAGTAGAGACTGTGCCATGTCCACTCTTCAATCAACGTTCCAGATCACCTCTCAGAGTTTCCTCCATCAGAGTACCTCCACCTTAGGAATCCAAGGTCACTCCAATCATTGAACTTCAATGGTACTCATAGAAATGAATCCAATGATGCATACCTTCTTATTGTGCCAAATCAATGGTTGGGGTTAGATCTTCCCATTTTTCTAATCTATGGTTCATATCATCTTTTAGTGTTCTCCCCTAGATATGAAAATCAACATTTACGCATGCCTTCCAAAGTTTTTAAGTTTGATAGGGGTCATCTTTGTTCTCTCAATGAACCATGTATTGAAATATGTCGTCCTCTGGAACACACTATCTTCCACGCTGGCATGACACACCATATATAAATCACTGTCCCCCATAGCCTCGTTGGAGTGAGACCCATGACGATCTATGACTGAGGTTCCTTCTAGGATGTTCACCAATACATGGACCAAGTTGCTCCTTGGAGTCTTCCCCATTGAAGTGCATCCTTTCCAGAGTCTCCAGGGTTACTTCTACCACCCTTCCTCGACGATACTCATCGCACAAGGGATCCAATGGTCCTGATTCTCTCTAAATCCACTGCAAACCGATCCCATGGTCCATAATGCATATCGGGGTCCTTCCCATTAGAGTACCTCCACTCCAAGCACCCATGACTGCTTCGACTGTACTTCTTCAACGATGCTTGTCATAAGAGATCCAACAATCCATATTTCTCCAGGGCCACTCCACGATGGATCAACAATCCTTGTTGACCTAAGGTGCATCAGCTCCTGGAATCATAGCCTACTTCGATGGAGGTTCAAGACATATTAGTGGTGCTGAATCAACGAATGCAATTTGTCCAGTATCAAAGCATGATTTTTTCTACGGTTATCAGTTCGAAATTGGTCTTGAAATTTTTTAGGAATACTTCTAATTATTATCGAAGGCTTACCATGCCTTCTTGACTCTAACCCCACACTTTGGGAATTCTTCATGGTGATCTCTCTTCATCGCTTGGGTGAATATTTTCCTCTAGTAGGCCTTTCTCTTCAGTACATGAGACATAACATATGGTTTAAGGTCCTTTGGCCCATATAGGGGATCTCTCGGGGTTTCTTATCACCTTTCACAACAAGTAAAAGCATGTTGTTTGACCTCTGAATGAGGATTCAATCCGCCACAACTAATTCATGTCACAAGGAGGAAGGAATATAGGGTCTATAGATAGGTATTGGCCTTTCCTCATGTTGTGATTATGAATAAGGTATATTTCCTTTAATGTAATATTATGGCCATTCATCTCAATCCCTTTATTGATTCTTACCTGAACCAAAATAATTCTTCTAACTCTATAAGCATTCCAAAATTTATAGATTTCAGAGTGTTATCGCACAAATTGTAGGTTGGTAAAAGTCCGAACCAATCCACAAAATGGAGAGAAATTATATATATATATATATAAATAATAGCTAGTTACTGCATATTTAACCATCAAAATTATCAAATAATTATTGGAAAATGAAGTACTAAAACAATAGATAAATTTCCAATACTTAAGCATGAACTTTGACGGTAAATTAGGGATGCCAAATGAAGTTATCAGGAAAGTGTTAGGGAAGCATTATGTCTGTAGAAAACAATTGCTACAACAACACGTTCCAACCATAAAAATCAACAAGTAAACCGTCAAAAGATAGCCAATAACCAATAGAACAATAATCTAGGTTTATAAGTCAATTTCCATGGTTGAAAAGTGAGTAAATGATGTAAGAAAGTGAGGTTATAAGAATCCCTAATGGATGTATCATTAATTTCTTAACGAAAATGAAACTTGCAAGGCTAAAGAAAAATCCCTTAGGGCTTAAGCAAGCTTAAAGCACATAGAATTGATTCCAACGTAGACAAATGAAATATCTCAATAAATCACATATACCAATGCAACAAATTTATTTCTCCAATGCAATTAGATTAGTGCCTAGTCTATTGGGTAATGGGGTCTTGGGTGTAAGATTTGGATCAATTATCCAAAATGGATTCAAGAACCAAAATGTGTCCAGGAAGGCCTATAAATCAAAGTTCTCAGAATCTGACGAAACCAACACCATTGCGTCCATCTCGTCACATTGATTCCAACCATATACGTTTTTCCTCAAACAAGTCACACGATGCTTTAGTGGTTAGCGCATTTGGTTGAAGTCATTGGCACTTGAAGAGGTCTTGGTTTCAAAACTATCAACGAAAATATAGACTAAATTTTAAACTTGACCCTTGTTGGCCTAATCCAGGGTGCCACATGGCACCATTGGATTGGGCCATGTGGCACTGTCTGATTGGACCATACAACCAGGTCACCAGCATAGTCCCCTACCAACACATCAGTCCAGTCACCAACCCCTACCACATGTCTACCTATCCACCTTCCACATGTCATCTTCTGCCACTACCATGTGTCATCTCTAGAAGGTGCCACGTGTCCTTTGACCAATTGACTTTTTTCCTGTTTGGGATTTCAGTTAGAACACGATAACTTTCACATACGGTTCCCGTTTGAGGAAAAAATTATATGGCTAGAATCAACACGACGAGATAGAAGCAATGGCGTTGGTTTAGTTGCATTCCAATAACTTTGATTTTTAGGCCTTCGTGGACCCATTTTGGTTCCTGGATCCATTTTGGATTACCCCTCCCCACTAAGACCTTTTGGTCCTCCAAAAGTATACTAACCAGTCATCAAGTGCAGGATAGGCCACCCCATTTGTTCTTTGTCTTGTGCACCTGTCTCATCAAGATCAATTGTAAAACAACCATGACAACTTGCAACATATTGTCAGCCACTTGTACTCTGTCACATCTTACTGAAGCCACTACCATCCATGTTGACAACATTAGCAATGATAACATCAGAAATATGATTGCAAATGAGCTAATATGTTTGTAATACTTGCACGACATTAGCTTATCTTGAAGTGAAGTATGACTGAACTTCCATTCTACAATCATCTCATGTTCATATGTAACACCCTGTTTCCCCCAATTTGTAATTAATCATAAAATAGGAATTACCATGCTAATGCATGAAGACAATGTAAATGTATTATTGTTTGAGTTGCCAATAACTGAATGTGGGGGGGTGAAGCCTTGAAAGTACTGGCCATGATATCACTAGAGGAAGAATGTGAAAACTATACAAGAGGGTTCATATATCAAATAACCCCAAATCTCCCTTGATAAGGATGACAAACCTCCTTCGAATCCCAAGGAAAGAAAATCAGTTAATGAAGAAAGGACTGGTGGTTGAATTATCAACCACCCCCATGAATGGAAACATGGGTTGTCAGCCCGAAGTACCGCAGTGACTTGCAGACCCAAGCTTCCTTCTGACAGAAGGAATAGGATAGGTCAGAAAACCTTCCAAGGTAAGAGGGATACACACGGGAGAGGAGACACCAGAAAAAAAAGAGAGCGTAAGCTCGCAAGGGAGATGCGTGGAGCTCTCCAGCGAGTCACGAACTGAAGGCCATGAGCTTGATGTTGAGGAGCATCTGAGAAAACTCGCTGAGGCCATAACCAAGAGAGAAATATCCGAGTTATAGAGAAAAGGACCCAAACAGAAGCAGAAACAGAGGAAGAACCCTCGAGAAGTGTGAGAATTCCTTGGTGATATCATGGCTTGGAACGGGGGTGGCCAGAGTGCTAAGAATGAATTCCTCTATGCCTATGGTCGGGTGGAAGGATGAACACCCATAGTCAGTTGGTTGGTGGCAACCTGTAATAGATAAGCGATTTCCTACCCTGTGTAATTTAGCCGTAACTGTGTATGAATTGGTTACACCGTGTATGTTTCAGGAATGTGAATGAATGCTTAATGGATATATTGTATCCCTTCTATTTTCTGTGTGGTTGTAAAATTAGGAAAGTAAGGAATTATATGGTTCAGACACGACTTGTTCTCATACACTCTTCAATTTTGTAGTGTCTTAAGCTAGAGCCACGAACTGTGAGCTCGTTGACCTTAGGCGTAGTTGCATGTACGATGGTTTACTCACCTAGTCGTTCTGAGTCCCTTGGAGGATGAAGTTTGTTAAGCTCATGAGAGGTAGTGCATATATGCACAGGCTCTCTGCGATCAAATAGAACCCTAGAACCCCTTGATGAAGGATCACAATAGTTGTGCTGAAGACTCTTTTAAGAGTCAAGTCTAGAAGAAAGAGCACAAAGCTCTCAAGTCCTTCATAGCTAACGAAGCTCAAGAAGGATAGCGAGTTTCAAATACCGAAAGAGAGTACCCTTTCATTTTCTAGATGAATGGGCGAGATCCTTTCAGAGGATCTGAGGTCTGTCATGACTGTTAGATTGGAGGGAGGAATAAAGGCGTTAATACCTCGACCCCTTAAACCTTCGCAAGTAGCGATGGGATCCAAGACCATAGATCCAAGGATTTGTTGGAGCTCTATTGACTGTCGATTTTAACCCTTGCATAGGCAGGAGAGTGGACTCGATGATGTCCTGAAAGTCCCAAAGTATTCAAATCCATCAATCAGAGGGACACGTGGCTGCTGGTCCGTGTTTCGGCATCTGGGAAACCAGAGGACAAGACCCCTCATCTTCGCAAGTCATGAAATCCTGGTATACGAAACTCTGATGTGCTCTGTGGATGATTTGGTTTAGTGTGAATAAGTTTCGACGTTTCGGCATCCGGGAAACCAGAGGACAAGACCCCTCGTCTTCGCAAGTCGTGAAATCCTAGTATACGAAACCCTGATGCACTCTGTGGATGAGCCGGTTTAGTGTGAATAAGTTTCAATGTTTCGACATCCGGGAAATTAGAGGACAAGACCCCTCATCTTCGTAAGTCACAAAATCCTGGTATACGAAACCCCGATGCGCAATTAAGACTGAGTGTCTTTCAACACCCTTAAGCTCAGGAGGTATAGTGATCGTCATATCTAGATCAACGAGGGTCGTTGATCTCAAACACAAATTCCCATATCGAAATTAAGGGATTGGAGTGACAAGAGATTTGGAGTTGCTGCATCATGAACTCCCAGTTCATGAAACTTCAGAAAGATCTGGATCATTGGATCCAAATCATTGAGGATCGTTGGATCTCATACACAAAATTTCATATCGGAGTTCAGGGAATGGAGTGACCAGTGGTTTGGGTCGCTGCATTTTGAACTCCCGGTTACCGAAATCCCGATACAGCCAAGACCGTCGGATCAAGGGGAGATTCGCAACCGTCGATCTCATCGAAGGTAAGATTTCAGGTTTCGGGGTTTGAAGAGTTGAAAGACTCGACTCTCTTGCATCACTGAGTCACGAAATGTGAAAGGCGCCTCTTGGATTGGCCTGTGGTCATAACCAATGATCACATGGAGGTGGATAAGGGAAGAGCTAGCCTGCACTAGGCCCCCGTAGGAATTCGAGGATTCTATCTCTTGAGGAAGAGCGAACATTTTATTTTTGTTGTAGTGGGTATGTGACAAATTGGTATCAGAGCATGGTTACAACACTTGGCCTGCTTGGGCTCATGTACGAATCGTGTAAGGAGATATTGTTACCTGCATTTTCTCTTTAAGGAGAAGGACTGCAAAATGAAACTGTAATTTGGGAATTTCTATGGAATTCCAGCAAAGGAATTATATTGTTCCTTGTCAAAATGATAACTACTCTTATAGGAGTAGGGATGCACTGATCAATATTACTGATAAGACTTGAGTGTGAATAACAGAGGTGGAATAAATTGTGCTATGAAGTTGCATGAGCCTGAAAAGGGACATGAATTGAGTTGTTTTGTTATAGTGTGACGATGGCTACTTACTAAAGAAGGTAGAGTCTCTTGCAATTGAGATGGCTAGTTAGGTAAGAATTGAGATCCTCATGAATAACTCCTTCATGATGTAGGAAATCTGGTAAGGGCTGGTAGGATCCTTGGAAAGTTATAATTACTGCATTATTAAAAGACTAAACCGTGAGCATATAACTCCTCATGATTGAGAGGACTGATGAAAATATGTAGGGTCAGATTACCTGACCTATAATGGTTAGAATCGACAACAAGGATAATCTATTTAAACAAGATTAAGAGGAGTCCTTTGAGACTGTTGCTAATTCCCAAGAGTGACCCTTGTTGGTTGTTCCCATAAAGAGAGGGTAACATCCGTATGAGTTATGACTATGAGATTAGTCCTGTAAGTAACTTAAAAGTTCAGAAAAGATAGCAGGGAAATTCCATATGCCAAGTGTGCATATAGATCACAAAGAGTGCATATAGAAACAAGCTTGTGTTAAAGTTTGAAAACTATGGAGGTTGAACATAGAGGATAATTCCAAAAGAGTTGATGCCAAGTTCATGGCTAGAAGTCATTGAAAATCTGAATAGATGGTGGAATTCTCGGAGGGAGGAATACCAAAATTCTGTGAATCGTTAGATCTAGTAGATCAGCGGAGAAGATAAGGATGATAACCTCTCATCACTCACAAACTCAGGAGGAATAGTATCCGTTAGATTGGAATCAACGAGAGTCATTGATCTAGAGCTTCGAGGTTTCGACTATTGGGAAAATAGAAGCGAAGACATTCCCAAAGTCACACAAGGTAAATCATCGATTCAATTAGGGCCGTTGGTTAGAGGATGACCTGAACCGTAGATCTAGTGTAATCGGATCTTCGGGAGTCGGAGGTTTAGAAGACAACAGGCAGAGTTTTGAGAACTCGCATGTCATGAAATCTCGACATCCAACCTGAGCCGTTGGATCGAGACATGTGATGGATCATTGATCTGACGCATACACATTTTGGGGATTCGAAATCGGGAGTTATGAGATGAAGACTTCGCCAGAATCCCGAAAGGTGGAAAACTGGGATTTGATCAGGACCGTTGATTGGAAGAGAGATTTGGACCATGGGATCTAGGTTGTCGGACCCTCGTGGATCAGAAGTTTGGGAAATGGTGGAGCATTTCCCATGGATTCACCGAAACATGGGATCCTGACGCGTGTCTAGGAGTTGACCCCAGGTTCCGAGCGAAGGGTCATGTGAATAAAAGAGCCAAGAAAACCTTAGCCTCGGTCTTTCGGGTTTTCAAATTTTGGGGATCGAGGAACTAGAGTTCCTTGCAATAGGAATCCTGAAATCACAAAATGCGAAGCACATTTTAGTTCAGATCGTGGTCACCGTCGGTCGTCACGTGAGGAGAAGGTGTGAACTAGTATGATGAATACTTAGTTGTGTTCAATTGTACTTGAGTGCATGAGTTTAATGCATTGTGAAGCTTCATAATAGGAAGACTGATATTAATACCGGTAAGGTATGAATGATATTAAACGTGCAAGTAATGCACATGTATGATGTAAGAGTATAAGCATACTAGAGGCCCAATATGATTTCCCTGATGAGTGAAACGTGAAGCAAGTATTGCTCTTGTCTAGATTAAATGAATACTATGGAGGCATAGCTGACTCCATTCTGGGGAATCATGAAAGTTCTGTTCCAAATAATAGCCTGAGGGGAATGTATTCCATTTTCTCAGGAAGTACCAATATAATTAGATGAAAGGGTAAATGAGCAAAGATTCTCTCTTGTCATAATAAGAGACAAATGATTATGCCTTTGAGCATCACATGAGAAGGACTGTGAATGAATATGAATTGACTGATCTTAACAGTAAAGATGCATGTGGGATGTAAAATATACCTATGGCAACTGCACACATGCTTATGATTATGAGTATAGCTAAGTACATCATGGATGTAAGTTAGCAAAAACCTAGAACATGTGCTGATGCATAATCTAGAATACATACTAGAAAGGTATGTCTATGTCCCTTAAAGAATGCTTATTAACAAGCTGAAGCTAATTCGAGCTTGAGGCCATCACAGATAGTGATGGATATTCAACAAGGAAGTTGCATACCGAAGGAGTTCCCGGTGGAGGAACCGTGTAAGGACTTTGTCAGAAGAACAGAGTCACAACCCTAATAATTGTTGAAGGTTGGACAATGGGCTACAAGGCCTATCCATATATAATAATCCTAGATTACATTTTGAAAGAATCATGTAATTAATAGAAGACTAACAACTGGATATTGACCATTTTGATAATCGAAAGGAAGTGTGTAGGATGCACATGTTCATGATTCATAATGAGCAAAGAGTTTCTATTAAATCATGCCGCGGTATCCCAAAAAGGGTTAGTGTGATGCCTAACCAAGGCGGCTCAAGGAAAAGAGCAGGAAGATCTCGACAGGGAGTAGAATTGCAAAAGTAGAGAAGAGACAGTGAGGCCTTAGAGATAACTCGGCTGGGATGAAAGGTCCCAGGCAGTGTAGGAAGAGTTGGAAGAAGGGGAGAGTCCTCAACTCTTTCCTCATCGAGTATTATGTTTTCCTTTGGATGAGAAAGCCAGTACGCCAATAAAAATAAATAGGTTTTGACACCATAGTGATGATGGTTGTAATACTATGAAAACGATTGAGAACTGTTGTGTTGCACTCATAAAAACATTAATGATAGTGTGAGGAAGTACATACGGATATGCTGGGACATGTCTGAAAATATTTTATTAATTTAAATGCTATGGTACTTTCATTTTAATTTATATGACGACTAATGTGCCTATGGTGTATGTTATGTGTAGAAAGAAATAAGATTGGAACTGTTGAGAAAGACAGTTGCCAATAATGAACAACCTCAAGAAGAGGGTGACCATGGGAAGGCTGTGGTCAAAAGATTGTTGACAGGATTGTGAAAATCCCGCTAAAGAACTGTTGATGAGGTAGAGATCAGAAAGAGAGTGCTAGCAACCAATAATCGATATAAAGACATTCATGCCTATGTGGCACAAGGTATGAAGGGATTTGGTAAGAACCCCTTCTGAAATATTTTATTGTCTTAGTGTTATGCATGAACTTTGAAAGGTAGTTGTATGCCTTGGATACCCAAGTAAGGTATGATTCGAGAAGGAGAACCTGAATAATGGAGGTACGAACCTCTGGTAGTAAACATTGTTTGTAACCATTGGGAGAATTCATGAACCGATATGTCATGAATGCATTGACCAATCAAGGAATGTGTAAAGACATTCATGTGAAATTTTTGAGTTCATGTGTATTGATTTGGGATCGTGATTGGCCTATAGCAGGCAATATGGTCCTGCTGTAAGAATGAAAGAAAACGAATAAACCATATGAGGAAAAGGTTGGTTAAATTCCAACACCCCATGGCCAATAACCTGTCATAAAGTGTGACAAACTTGAAATCAATGCAAGAGTGCATTTGGGTATGAATGTGGCCATGGAT
>ML827842.1:106731-142160 GCA_009831015.1 Picea engelmannii
TTGGCTTGGTGGCCAGAGCTGACAACGTTACCCACTAGTATCTTCACAGAAATGAGAGGGCTGGCTCGTGATGAGACCCCCCTTCCTTTGGCCATGCAACCAAAGGTCACTGCCCTGGTTTGGTGACCAGATAGTGGCAATGGCATACCGCTAAATACTTATGAACATAATGGGCCGGCTCGTGATGAGACCTCCCATCCTCTTGGTTAGGTCTTGTATTTATTTATTTCATTTTTTCTTAGGGTGCCTTAGTTTCTTATCGAGAGGATTTTTATTGCCTTCTCGGGGGATCCCCTAGGTGAAGCATCTCTAGGTTTTCATTTTCCTATGGCTTTTATCTTTTACCAGCTGCTTTTACCCCCCGGGCCTTTAGCCCCTTCTTCCCACAAGACAAGATGTACCCTGGAAGGTCATCCTAACGGCCAAACTAGGGGAATGGGATGGATGAGCGGGATATAAGATGGAAAAGTGATAAGATGGTGGGAGCGGACAATGGCTCTGCAAACCCCCCTTGGTGGCTAACCAAAACCCATGAATACCGGCTTGCTAAGTTGCCCCATCAATCACCCCAACAATGGTCAAGAGGATTAGTGTAAGATCCAAGCAGTCATCCGAAATGAAAGGAACCCAATGAATACATAAGAAGGTTATAATGATCAAATATGACACATACCATGATACCTCAGACCAATTACCTCATGGAGCAAGAATCCTCTCTGATGCAAGTCCAGGCCGATAGTGATGGAGGCTGGTACTGCTGACAAGACAAAGCTGGCCGAGAAGAAGAAAGATGGGCCCTCCAGGGCCATGCTCAAGTCACTCCTTCTCTCGGTACTCCATGTCTAGGACCATGTGGGCCTCGAGACATGATCTCCTAGTTATCCCTAGATATCGGGGATAACATGAACAAATATGAAAACAAATCGTGAGATTGGAAAATCTATGGGTGACAGATTTGCAATAAAAATTCTGAAAGTTAGAATTTATAATGATGTCTCATGAATTTTGTATACCTGTGGTACAAGTGAGAAGAAAAGACATGTCCAAAAAGGACAGATGAGGGATGTCAAAGATGAATATGATGAACATGGATACTATTGAGCCATGAAAACCTCGTGATAAGCCATGATTTCCTGAAAATTATTGTGTTGAGGGACGCCTCGACTGTAAGACTCGATAAAGTCTCTAAAATTTTCATGTGCGAGAAAACCTTGGCAGAGCAAGATGGATTTCCCGAGGGACTGTATAACAGTGAAGGGGATTCCTGAGCCTGGGCTTGGAGGGTGAGTGACTGCAAGGAAGAGGAGACCTTAATAATTCTGGTAAACTATTGGGATCATGCACACAGTGGGTAGTTTCCTGTGCGGAAAAACCTTGGAAAGGAAGATGAAATCATGATAGCTCTTGTGAACTATTGAATTGGAATCATGCCCCCAATGGGTACGTCAAGGAAAGAGATGAGCATGGATAACAAAACTACCATGTGGATACAGATCCACAAACTGCACAGATAAGTATTGTGCTAAGATTATGAGAATTTCCTTTTGAGTTTTGAACAACAATAAGATGTTTTCGCACAAAATTGTGATTAATGTGCTTGTTGTCCAAGAATTATTGAAGGCAGATGACAAAGACTAAGATCCTGAAAGAGGACCTGACCGAGGACGAAGGTCAAGACTTATGAAGTGGCTGAATGAGAAAGGCATGACATGTGTTTTTGAGAAAGAACACTGAGGATGATGTTCCTTTAAGGGGGAGGGAATTGTAACACCTTGTTTCCCCCAATTTGTAATTAATCATAAAATATGAATTACCATGCTAATGCATGAGGACAATGTAAATGTATTATTGTTTGAGTTTCCAATAACTGACTATGGGGGGGTGAAGCCTTGAAAGTACTGGCCATGATATCACTAGAGGAAGAATGTAAAAACTATACAAGAAGGTTCATATATCAAATAACCCCAAATCTCCCTTGATAAGGATGACAAACCTCCTTCGAATCCCAAGGAAAGAAAATCAGTTAATGAAGAAAGGATTGGTGGTTGAATTATCAACCACCCCCATGAATGGAAACATGGGTTGTTAGCCCGAAGTACCACAGTGACCTGCAGACCCAAGCTTCCTTCTGATAGAAGGAACATGATAGGTCGACAAACCTTCCAAGGTAAGAGGGATACAAGCGGGAGAGGAGACACCAGAAAAAAGAAAAAGAGCGTAAGCTCACAAGGGAGATGTGTGGAGCTCTCCAGTGAGTCACAAAATGAAGGCCGCTAGCTTGATGTCAAGGAGCATCTGAGAAACCTTTTTGAGGCCATAACCGAGAGAGAAATCTTTGAGTTATAGAGAACAAGACCCAAACAGAAGCAAAAACGGAGGAAGAACCCTCAAGAAGTGTGAGAATTCCCTGGTGATATCATGGCTTGGCACGGGGGTGGCCAGAGTGCTAAGAATGAATGCCTCTGTGCCTATGGTTGAGTGGAAGGATGAACACCCATAGTTAGTTGGTTGGCAACAACCTGTAATAGATAAGCGATTTCCTACCCTGTGTAATTTAGCCGTAACTGTGTATGAATTGGTTATACTGTGTATGTTTCAGGAATGTGAATGAATGCTTAATGGATATATTGTATCCCTTCTATTTTCTGCGTGGTTGTAAAATTAGGCAAGTAAGGAATTATATGGTTCATACGTGACTTGTTCTCATACACTCTTGAGTTTTGTAGTGTCTAAAGCCAGAGCCATAAACTATGAGCTCGTTGACCTTAGGTGTAGTTGCATGTACGATGGTTTACTCACCTAGTCGTTCTGAGTCCCTTGGAGGACGGAGTTTGTTAAGCTCATGAAAGGTAGTGAAGATATGCACAGGCTCTCTGTGATCAAATAGAACCCCAGAACACCTTGATGAAGGAGCGAAATAGTTGTGCTGAAGACTCTTTTAAGAGTCAAGTCCAGAAGAAAGAGTGCAAAGCTTTCAAGTCCTTCATAGCTAACAAATCTTAGGAAGGATAGTGAGTTTCAAATACCAAAAGAGAGTACACTTTCATTTGCTAGATGAATGGGTGAGATCCTTTCGGAGGATCTGAGGTCTGTCATGACCGTTAGATTGGAGGGAGGAACGAAGGCATTAATACCTTGACCCCTTCATCCTTTGCAAGTAGCGATGGGATCCAGGACCGTAGATCCAAGGATCTGTCGGAGCTCTATTGACCGTCGATTTTAACCCTTGCATAGGCAGGAGAGTGGACTTGACGAAGTCCTGAAAGTCCCGAAGTATTCGCATCCATCCATTAGAGGGAAACATGGCATCCGATCGACGTTTTGGCATCCGGGAAACTAGAGGACAAGACCCCTCATCTTCACAAGTCATGAAATCCTGGTATATGAAACTCCGATGCGCTCTGTGGATGAGTCAGTTTAGTGTGAATAATTTTCGGTGTTTCGGCATCCGGGAAACCAGAGGACAAGACCCCTCATCTTCGCAAGTCGTGAAATACCGGTATACTAAACCCCGATGCGCTCTATGGATGAGCCAGTTTACTGTGAATAAGTTTCGATGTTTCAACATCCGGGAAACCAAAGAGAAAGACCCCTTGTCTTCGCAAGCCACGAAATACCGGTATACGAAACCTTGACACGCAATTAAGACTGAGTGTCTTTCAACACCCTTAACCTCAGGAGGGATAGTGACCATCATATCCAGATCAATGAGGGTCATTGATATCATACACGAATTCCCATATCGAAATTCAGGGATTGGAGTGACAAGAGATTTGGAGTCGTTGCATCGTGAAATCCTAGTTCACAAAACTCCAGAAAGATCTGGACCGTTGGATCCAAATCATTGAGGATCGTTGGATCTCGTACATGAACTTGTGTATCGGAGTTTAGGGAATGGAGTGACCAGTGGTTTGGTTCGTTGTATTTCAAACTCCCGGTTACTAAAATCCTGATACGGCTAGGACCGTTGGATTAGGGGGAGATTCATAGCCGTCGATCTCATCGAAGGTAAGATTTCGACTTTCATGGTTTAAAGAGTCGAAAGATTTGACTCTCTTGCATCAGTGAGTCGCAAAATGCAAAAGGCACCTCTTGGCTTGGACTGTGGTCATAACCAACGATCACATGGAGGTGGATAAAGGAAGATCTAGCTTGCGCTAGGCCCCCGTAGGAATTCAGGGATTCTATCCCTTGAGGAAGAGAAATTTTTTTATTTTTGTTGTAGTGGGTATGTGACATCATGCTTAAGATCAATTGCTTGATTTGGCACAATTATAGGTGTGTTTCTTGAATGAGCTGCCTTCCTTAATTGTTCCATTGTTTGAAGAGATTGATTTGCTTTTAAGTGATGAGCATGTACAACATATTCATTGCCTTCTTTGATTAAGTGATATTGATTATGTTTCCCGTAGAAGATTGCTTTGTGATCATACAAATAAGGACTGCTGAAGACCATTCCACATTCATTGAGTGGCACCACATCACACATTACCTCATCCACAAACTTAGATGAAATTGCAAACTTTAAAGTACATTGCTTTGTTATGTGCAATTTATGATTGATTCTTATCCATTTAAGTGAGTAAGGTTTATGATGCATTTGAGTGTTTACTCCTAATTGTTTAACCACTTCCTCTGAAATCAAGTTAGATTGAGATCCACTATATATCAATGTGTTGACCTTAGTATGCCTTATTATGACCCTTATGTGAAACAATTTACTTATAGAATCAAATCCATCACCAATTTCACCTGTCAAACCAACCGTTGTGATTTTAGATTCATCACTCGAATCTGATCCCAAGTCTGTTGGTCGTGATGTTGTTGCAACTGTTTTCCTCCCTTTCCTCTCTTTGAATCACTTCGGTCTCTTCTCATGATGCAATTTCCAACAATGGTCCTCATCATGCCCTTCTTTCTTGCAATGCTTGCATGGGAGCTTCTCTTCCTTTCTTTCCAGTGGATTTTCCTTTTTTCCATTCCACTTCCTTTTGTCCTCTTTTCTTGAAGATGATTCCCCTGATACAACAAATCCTGTTTTCCCTACCTCAATGTATGTTTCTTGAAAAAAAATCTCATCAAGATTAGTAGGTCCAAACATAAATACAATGTTACGAATGTGTTCAGGTAAACCTCCTATATACTTCATAAGATTTTCTTGGGTATGTAAAGGAATGTCTAACATTAATTCTATCTTATGGAATTCATCTATGTATTCTTGCATTGTTTTTCCCTTTCTTAGTTTAAGACCTTGCCATTCAATTAAATCCTTCTCTTTATAACCCAAAGTATAAAATTGCTTTCTAAGTGCAGAACCAAAAACTTGCCATGCCGAAAATACATTACCCACTTTTGGTGTGCCATTTTGCAACTTGCTTTGCCACTAGACGAGTGTTGTGCCTGCAAGTCGACGCGATGCCAATTTGATTTCAGTTGCCTCATCCTTGATTTGTTGCAAAATGAAATAAACTTCCATCTGTCTGACCCAATTATCAAGCCTCTCTGCATTGACTTCACCATCATACATGGGTAAATCAAACTTCACATCAAGCTTAAGTAAAGGCATATCATTTTTATGTTTATGGGAATGTTTTCTTGCGGTGGATTTGGAACTTGTACTTGAAGAAGAAGAAGTTGATGGAGAAGAAGGAGGTGAAGGAGGAGTTTTAGGAGGATCCTCTCCTTCTTCACTTTTGACCTTTGAAAATTCACCAAGAATCAGTATCTTCCGCTCCAAGTAATCATCATATAGAACCTTCACCATCTCCGACATGGCGAAGAAAGTCTTTCGAAACTCTATCTCATCATGAGAAAGTCCCTCTTCCGATGCCATCTTCTCACTTTGAGAAGTTCTCTTTCTCGATCCTATCTCAGGATTCTCTTCAACAATCTTGCCTTCACCACAATTCAACGTTTCCCTGGTAATCATGCAAACTCAAAAACCAACTGTCAACTAGCTTTGATACCACTTGCCAACAAACTGCCACATGTCAATCGCCGATTCGTCCACTTGTTTGCCTGTATGTCTACCCAGTAAACAACCAACTGTACCTACAATGTCAACCCCTTGCCACATGTCGTACAGACCTGCCACATCATCCGTACGGACGTGCCAAGGGGATAATGTGTCAGGTACAGTTGATTTCTCACTGGGTAGACATACAGGCAAACAAGTGGATGAATCGATGATTGACATGTGACAGTTTGTTTCCAAGTGGTATCAGAGCTAGTTGATGGTTGGTTTTTGAGTTTGCATGATTACCAGGGAAAAGTTGAATCATGGTGAAGGCGATCTTGTTGAAGAGAATCCTGAGATTGGATTGAGAAAGAAAAATTCTCAAATTGAGAAGATGCCATCGGAAGAGGGACTTTCTCATGATGAGATAGAGTTTCAAAATACTTTCTTCGCCATGTCGGAGATGATGAAGGTTCTATATGATGCTTACTTGGAGTAGAAGAGACCGATTCTAGGTGAATCTTCAAAGGTAAAAGTGAAGAAGGGGAGGATTCTCCTAAAACTCCTTCTTCACCTCCTCCTTCTCCATCAACTTCTTCTTCTCCAAGTACAAGTTCCAAATCCACCACAAGAAAACATTCCCATAAACACAAAAATGATATGGCCAGAATCAACGCTACGAGATAGATGCAATGGCGCCGGTTTCGTCGGATTCTAAGAAATTTGATTTTTAGGCCTTCCTGGACCCATTTTGGTTCCTGTATCATTAATGTATGTATCGTTAATTTCTTAACAACAATGAAAATTGCAAGGCTAAAGAAAACACCCTTAGGGCTTAAGAAAGATTAAAGCACATAGAGTTGATTCCAACTTAGACAAATGAAATATCTCAATAAATCACATATACCAATGCAACAAATTTATTTCTCCAATGCAATTATATTAGTGCCTAATCTATTGGGTAATGGGGTCTTGGGTGTAAGAGTTGGATCAATGATCCAAAATGGGTCCAGGAAGGCCTAAAAATCAAAATTTTCAGAATCCAATGAAACCAATTCCATTGCATCTGTCTCGTTGCGCTGATTCCGACCATATAATTGTGTCCTAAAAAAAACACCGTATGCCAAAGTTATCATGTTCTGACCGAAATCCTAAATAGAGAAAAAGTCAACTGGTCAAAGGACACATGGCACCTTCTAGAGATGACACGTGGAAGTGGAAGAAGATGACACGTGGACAAAAAAACACATGGTAGGGGTTGGTGACTAGAATGATGTGTTGGCAGGTGACTGTGCTGGTGACCTGACTATACGGTCCAATTAGACAGTACCACGTGACACCCTAGATTAGGCCAATAAGGGTAAAGTTTAAAAGTTGGTCTAAATGTCCGCCAATAATTTAGAAACCAAGACCTCTTCAAGCACCAACAACTTCAACCAAATGCGCTAACCAATAAGGCATCGTGTGACTTGTTAAACAAATATGGCATATTTTTATTTATTGTTGGATATAATATACTTATACAACCATATTAAATGGCGCACCATATTAAAAGTTATTTTCCACGAAATTCCATTTCCAAAGTTTCATGTCATGGTTATTCAACCATATAATATGCACTAATTCCAAGGTTTATGCCATATTACATGGCTATTAAAACCATATTTTATATGGTTTAGTTTTTTTTTCCCATTAAAAATGCTCGAATCATGCCAATCACACCATATGGAGGACTTAAAGTGGATGAAGAGTGGGTTTATAAACAATGTTATATGGGTTTTTATAACCATATTTAAATGCACTGGTCACATTTTTAAAAGTGCGCGCCCATATCATTGCAAAGTGGGTATTAAACCATAGTTTATGGTTTATTTCAAACTTAAAATAAATGCGCTGGCCATAATATATGGTTTTTATAATCATATTCAAAGATTTCTGTCATATCTTTTGCCACCAATTATGGTAATAGCACAGGTCTTTTGGAATTCGATCCATGGCCTTTGTCCTTTTTAACCATAACATTTACCAGTGCGCCAGGGAGTTCAGACTACGTAGAGTATTGGATAACAATAAGTTTTATCCAGGGAAAGACAACAAGGTAGCCAAACTTTGGAGGCTTATTCCATGAGCTACACTCAACATTTTTCAGTGGCATCTATTGTATTGGGTTTCTGAGGCAGAGAAGAACATAGCTGAGCCAATCAGACATCTATTTTATGTACTTTTGATGTACTTTTAGAGCATTGAATAATTAATAAAGAAGCCTCCCCCACTGAGACAAAGGCCCAAAGATGTAGGCAACAATGTCGAACTCCGTTATCAAGCTTGGTGTTATAGTTTGTTGTTCTTTATGATTACATTCTTATATGCATTTCTTATTATGGCTACTATGATATCTCATTAGTTTATGCTTCTTTTATCAATTCCTATTTGGTTAATGAACTCATGCTTTAAAACTTAACCATAGTCCTTAAAAGATCTTTTCGGATCAATCAACTACTTCTCTAGGGGTGTAAGCTCTTTTACTCCCTAGAGCAAGTGAATCCAACAAGGTAAATCTAAGAGGGTGTAAGATCTTTTAATCCTCCTAGCAACCTTAAAAATTGACTTATCCAATAATAATTAATATAAAATTGGTGGAGGGTGTATGCCCTTATAATTCTCCAAGGGTTTTATACAAGAAAAACCATGAAATAAGAATAAATTAGTAACAATATGCAGGAGATTTCTTACCAATTCTAATAGAAAGTATGTAAAACCCTTATCTACCAAGAATATTCCACCAAAATGCCAAAGACAAGCCTCCAAGAGGGTAGTACACTACTTCTTCCACCAATAGATAGAATCCAAATCAATTTCAAGAGTGAGATAGAGAAAATTCCCAAGAAGGGCACAACTTTCAACGAAGAATGTCTTCTCTCAAGTGAGAGAGCTATGATAAAATGAAATGATTTTGGTATTTATTTATAGAAGACCTCTAAAATTTGTTTGTCCAAATAAAGTTAGGGTAAACCAAAAAATAAGGTGGCCAACCCCCTTCATTTTTCCCCTTTACAAAGTAACTTGATTTTAACTTTAAAAATTGTACAAAAGAAACCCTAATTGTGACGTCAACCCTTTCTAGGGTGACGTCTTAGTCACTTTAGAAAGTTGTTGAGAAAGAGAGAGGAAGTCGTTGGGACTCCTAAGTCATCCATCTCATGCTCTAGGCTTCTCTTCATGGTGCAAGGGATTCTCCTCATCCAAAAGTGCCAAGTGTCCATCAAACATCACCATCACCACCAAAACCATAGCCTTAGGGTGACGTCAAGCCCTCCAAGATGATGTCTTAGCCTGCAACAGAAAATAGTTGGGCTTGTGATGGCTAGGTGAGGTCCTCCAAGGTCTCTTCCTTAACCTCCAAAGGAAACGTTTATCTCCTTCATTCCACAAGGTCTGGGTCATGGCATCCAACCGGTGGGCTTCCTGCCCCAATGAAGGCCCAAGCTAGACTTGTTCCTTTAAAACGTCCATCAACAATATTCTGCAAAGACAGACAAGTGTGCCCTCCAAGGATCTCAAGTCAAATCATCATGGTAAGTAAAATCACATTTAATACAAGAGCCATCTAAACATGTGCATCAAAAACTAACTTATCAAGTTAAATAAGTGCTCAAAGACCCTATGCAACTTGTCAAGTTTAGGTATGGGAGGGTTGAAAAAGTGACCTATTGGGTGAATCATTCCTTGATTTAAGGAGTGTTTCCTAGGTGTACCTTCTCTAAGTCATGTGGAGAAGATGAAGTGGATGAGGGGTAATACTTTTGGGCATGGGGTTAATGACATACAAGGGTTTGTATTGTCTCATTTATGGGTGCCTTTGTAGAGGGTGTGTTGCACCTTCATTTTCAATGCATCCTTTTTCCAAGCTCATTTATTTTCCATCAATTAATTAGGTTCTAGAATGATTGGGTACTCCCAATGGGTAACATAAAACTTGGGGGGAAGTACCATAGTGCCACTTGAAGGGAGAGGTACACAGATTTCCATAGGGGTAAAGACAATCTTGTAACACACTTGTGTAGATCCCTCAACAAGTGGGACATGTTTGTATATGTATTTTCTTTTGCAGGTCTTTGATATTTTAGGAGAAAAATTTCATTGTTCTCAATACCTATTTGGGCGAGCATATGGAAGGTTATAGTTTTGCTTCTATCTTTTTCCAGCTACATTCCCTCTAGGTCTTCAACCCCTTCTTCCCATGAAATGAGGTAAAATCCATTCTTGGGTCAGTACACCAAAAAATACCAAAAGATAAGGATATGAAAAGGATGAAGTGTGAAAAATGATAAGTATGATAGGGAATTACATGATGAATCATCCAGGGGACCTCTCAGTAGAAAACCCACTCCCAAGGGTGACCAATTACTAGGGAACAATGTCAACTACCAAGGTGAAACATGGAAAAGAGCATAATTTCCAAGCATAAGTTCTATAATAAAAAACAACTTTAAATGAAATATACTCAAATGCCTCAAGTATTAAAGTGATACTTACCACAATACTTGACTTTTACGTCATGGAGAAAGACCTATCGTCTTCCGGAAGCAAGTTGATGCGGTGAATTCCATCGTGACAAATCCAGGATGTGTGGTGGTGAAGTGGGGTCTTTGTCTGTGCATGTGGATGATGTCAGTCATTTATATCTCAGTACTCCATGTATGCAACTTGAGGGACTTGAGACATCATGTTCTTAGTTATCCCTAGAAATTGGGGATAACATTTGGCTCCTACTCGAGGACATGTACTCACTGTAGAGTGAATGAAAACCTCAACATCTCCTGGTCAAACCTATTCCTACACTGAAACATAAAATCATGAAATCTAGGGTGTCTCACTCACCCTTTGCTCATATAATCAAAAATCAAAATTTCCAAAATAACAACTAATCTAGAAAATAAATTTTTGTACTTTTCATATAATACAATGAAAGAGAAACATGTAAATCAGTAGTGCAAGTAGAACAAAATGAAAATAAAAAAATGAAATGCAACTAAAATATTATGAGAAATCAAGAATCAAATGCAAGAAAGAAAGATGACCTACCTACTTACCTAGGGCCTTGGGGCCCTAAAGATAAGGTGATGGGTGATTTCAAGTGAAGTCATGCAACCGGTGCAACGACTTGCTCAACATGTCACCCAAATGATTTCCCATGTGCTTAATTATAAAAATATCAAGGAAAATTTAAGCACATGATAATCATGGATATGAAAAAGAATATAATCAATCATGAATATGGGTGAGAGGGAGGAAATCCTGCTGGAAAGAGAAACCACAAGCCTGATAATCCTAATTGTTTTTCCTGAAATGATGGCCACAAGCTTTATCAACCCATTTCTGAATAAGACTACTGTATATGGATGATGGCTCATCTTCATATTCACTTAGAGAACCACTACTTCCTGAAGATTGAGAGGATACGAGAGATCAGAAGAAAACTGTATGGCTTCACAAAGAAGAATGAAGGCAAGGGATAGCCTCATATTCAGAAAAATAAATCCTTCTGCTACTGAAAAACTATTTCCCTTTCATCAACATATCCTTTCAAAGTGCCTTAGGAAGAAAATACTATTTCTTTGCAACATGAGTCTTTGACCATTCTGGGATGATCACATCCTTGTATCCATCAAAATTTGAGCACAAAGGTGGTTGGAAATCTTTGTAGAATAAATCTGAATCCTCAAAATGGAATGAATCACAACTTGCAAGGGATGACCGAAAATCATCATGAGTGTATGGTGGCAAGTCATCCTCAACTGGGTGGAATAAATCTATGACCATATAATCATTCATATGCCAAGAATATGAATCATATGTGCATGAATACCATTCCTCCAAAGGTTTCAAATCAACCCTCTTTTCCTCAAGAGCACCCTCAATGTCATAAATGGGTTCTTTGTCAAAATTGAATCCCACATCCCATCTAATTTTTCTGATCTGTATGAATTAATTGATGCATTGATCAACAGTGTCAGATAAGTCCTCCACAAAATCATCTACATCATTTGGATTAATCACTTCTTCATATTTATGGGTAGTGCTATGGGGAACCCCCCCCTAAACTAGGTCTAATGAATAGACAGAGTGATAACTCCCTTAAAAGATTGACCTATCTCTAATCTACCCCAAATAATCTAGACTAAGTGATAAGAGAAAGAGAGAAGAGAAGGTTAATGCGTGCACCTTGAATCCTTACGGTTGATGTAGACCTCTTCCACTTGCTGTTGTCTCTTAGATCGCATATCTCCTCTCAAAGATGATCTGCAAGGGGTTAAGAATACAACACAACAACATATACAATCTCTACTAATCACTTAAAATCCTAAATATAAATGTAAATGATTAAAATAGACAAGAACATGTACATATACGGTTTTGGGACAACGATAATCTCTTTTATTCAAATTCAAGATGAAAGGTTACAACCTTTGCTTGCGAACACCTCTCTACGAAGCAAGTCCAGGCTCCTCTGTTATGGCTTCAAGTGCACCAATACCACACATAATCTCACAACCAACATGCCATCAAGGGAAGAAGGAAGGGTTGTATAGGGAGAATGGATGGAGGGGAAATCTGAGGCTAAAACTCAGAGCAAGATGCAAAACTTAGGCAATGAGAGGGAAATGATTTTGGTAGATTTTTCTTATTATCTTGTTCATATGTCTAAATGACTCCCATAGACCTATTTTTATATGATAAAAATATGTTTATTCGGTTTGGGGATGGGCTACAAGGGGTAAAATGGTTAGGAAACCCCCCATAGCCCATCAACTCTGCCAAAATATGTGCAATTTTATATTTTTTGCAATTTTATATTTTTTGCAATTTTTGGAGGTAAATGAGGGATACTTAACATGCCACAAGTGCATGTGCGTACCCATGCTCGGGATAAACTAAGCATGGCTTCCAATCAAGTACACTGTAGATCCATGTCATATATAATAACCATGACTACGAGAAAAATATGAATGTCTATATAAAGTGTAGTCATGAACAATACACAGTGGATCTACATCTCAAAATCATCTGAAGATATATAGGTACAATATGATATGCATCTTTAGGAAGCATCAACACTTGTAGCTGGAGATGATACTTCATAACTTGAGAAATAACTTCAAGATCTTCAAAACTCAGTTATGAGTACAATAGAAGTGTAAGACTCACTACTCTAAGGTCTTCGACATGCCATCAAGGAATGAATGGAGGAATCTTGAACAACAGGTACCAAACTTCATTGATTCCGAATCTAAACTTGATTGGATACTCGGGATGGCTGACTCATGAAAGTCAAGAGATCAATTGTAGAATGAATGACTCAGGTTGGAAAAAAACTTCCCTTGGACAAAAACACGACAAAATGATGAGACTCAAGCAACATATTATTGACATAGGTCTGTGATACAATAGACACCACAAACTCTTCATATGTTTGGAAGAGTAACTAAACAGAGGAGGAAAAAACTCTATGTAACGAGAAAAAATTCTTAAGGTCAGAATAGATCCCAATTATTGTAGAACAAATGAAAGGATGTGCTTTGTCCAAGGGTGACTATCTTGCTACCGATAAAAGATAATGTATATCCCGTTCCCTCTTTTTGGAATATTTGAGTTTTTTGTCTTTTTCAAATTTTTAACGAGCTTGAAAAAGAATAAAAGAATGCTATGTTACAAAGGAGGAACAAGTGTCACAGGAAAACAAATTAGTTCCAAGTGCATGGAACATATTTATGCTCAGTGCAAGGAGACATGTGCAGGATAAGGACACTTGAGAAAATTCCTCCATGGGTCAAGGTGTCAGATCACAAGGAAAAAAGTTGTTGCGAGGCTTACACCTAAGGAATTCTCTAAAGGTTCAACAATAGCAAGATGAAGCCGACATTAGGCCAGAGACACAAGGATGAGACATGCGATGAGATTATAGCATGACACAACAAGACTCATTCCATGTGAAATTTTATGAGCCCAGAGAAGGTAAGCTTGATGGTTTTTCACTTTTAGAGAGATTGAAAAACACTAAAAGAAGACTTCAGAGTGATCTTTTTCGTAAATTTAGTCTCTAGGGCCTGAAAAAGAATAAAATAATACCAAGGAAAACTCTTCTGGTCATTAGGGCCAGAATATTCATTTTTTGTATTAGTCCAGTAGGTCTGGAAAAGGGTTAAATTTATACCTAAGGGACGTCTCTTCAAAACCATTTTAACGAGTGTGACAGAGACAAGATCACTCGACTATCTTTTCAATTTTAATGAGTCTGAAAAGAGCTTAACTATGGACTCACCGCATTTTTATTAATTTATTCCCCTGAGACTAAAAAATTATAAAACATAACTTAGGATAACTCTCCTGGCTAGACATGTCTCCCAAGGTGTACCTTTTTCCTAAGTAAACTATTGGTCAGAAAAAGGGTTAAACTTGTTCCAAATAGATATTCCTTCTGGACCAATTAACGAGTGTGAAAGGAACAAGGTCACTTGATGATATTTTCATATTTAGGGAGTCTGAAAAGAGCTTAACCATGGACTCCAAGGGGTTTCCTTTTTCGTAGATAATATCCAAGACCCGAAAAAGAGATAAACCACAACCATGGAGAATGGCCCTTTTTCGCAAATTTAGCCCGTCAGGCCCGAAAAAGGATTAAAATTATTCCTGAGAATACTCTCATAGCTAATCGTAGCTCCTAGGGCATACATTTTTCATAAAAATAACCATCCCGACTGAAAAATGGGTAAACTATCACTGAATAGATGCACCTTCAAATTTTTTCTTCTGTTGCTAAGTTAACTTCTATTACATTTCATTTATCCATTTCTGCTGCTTTTGATCTTGAAGTGGAACAGATGGATGTGAAGATAACATTCCTATATGGAGAAAATGGATGTGAAGCTAACATTCCTACATGGGGATCTAGAAGAAGAAATCTACATGAAGTGGCTAGAAGGATTCGTAGTGAAGGGAAATAAAGAGCTGGTCTGTAAGCTAAATAAGTCACTATATGGTCTGAAGAAATCACCTAGGATGTGGTACCAAAATTTTGACACATACATCCTTGGATTGAGATTTGTGAGAAGCATGGATGATCATTGTGTTCCAAGCATGTTGGTAATCACTTCATTTATGTAGTGTTGCATGTTGATGACATGTTGCTGGTAGGAAATAACATGGATGCTATCAAGGAGGTGAAATCACAGCTATCCTCCAAATTTGACATGAAGGATCTCGATGCTGCTAACTTCACTCTGGGAATGGATATTAAAAGAGATTGTGCAAACATGAAACTCTGGTTGAATTAGAGAAAATATGCTGAGTCGATATTGTAGAAGTTTAATATGCATGGAAGTAAACTAGCCAAGATTCCTATTCCTATAGGTTTAAAGTTATCTGTAGATCAGTGTCCCAAGACACAAGAAGAAGAAGAGGACATGTCCCATGTTCCATATGCCAGTGCAGTTGGAAGTTTTATGTATGCAATGGTCTGTACTAGACCTAACATTGCACATGCCTTGAGAGTTTTGAGCAAGTATATGTCAAAAACAGGGAAGGAGCATTGAACAACAGTAAAGAGGGTCTGCAGGTATTTGCGTGGCACCATCAATTATGGATTGTTCTACCAAGGAAGACCAGGATTGGACAAAGTGTTGGACATAAATAGGTTTGTTGATGCAGACTAGGCTAGAGATCTGGATCGCAAAAGATCTACAAGTGGGTATGTTTTTAACCTATTTGGAGGAGCAATCAGTTGGATGAGAAAAAGACAGGTTGTAGTGGCAATATCAACTACAAAAGCTGAATACATGGCATCCACTCATGCAATCAATAAGCATATTAATGTTTAGAATCACTTTGTGAGAGACATGGTTGAAGAAAAGAAGGTGTTGCTAGGAAAGGTTGACACTTTGAAGAATGTTGCAGATTCATTGACAAAGTCTGTGAGCACAAAGAAGTTCTCTTGGTGTAGAGTAACAATGGGCATTGTTGCCCTGGATTGTTGGCTATGTAATCCGATGAATCCTTGTATGCAAAGAAAATAACAAGTGGGAGAATGTTGGGTATGTGTTAAATTCTATGCATGTCTGTGTGTGGGCACGTCAGATTCAACAATGTTAGGATATTTAGACACTTAGGAGTTAGTAAGATCTACTTGGTCTATTGTGTCGTTAGGTAAAAGTGTGTTTTCTAGTGTGTTTCTTTAGTATGCATTAGTAGTTAAGAAATCCGACGGTCACGATATGTTCCCGACATAGAGTGATCCAACAGTTCATACTCTCCTCGATCTTAATGACCATTGATCTGTGGCTTAACATCCGATTGGTCCATGATCTCTATTTAAAGAGCATGGATGGTCATTTGCCGATGATCGATTGCAGGGATGATTTTAAGGATGGAAATTTATTTTAAAATGTAGAAACCTTGGCAAATATTACTAATCCTTCATATGTCAACTATAAATGTTTGGCGATATTTTTTTTTAAATATTCAAATTTCTATGTATTTTATATAGTTTTTATAAAATTTTGGCGATTTTTATGGTAAAATAATTTTATCCTATAGAATTTGGGCGAATCATTTTTAAAATAGCGAATCTTGTTTTTGGAAGAACCATGGAAAATTAGCCCATGAGCGAAATTTAGCCCCTAAAATCATCCATGAGATTTGATTGTGAGAAAATATCTTGTAAAATCTCTTTGTAATCTTTTTCTTTGCATTAATAAACTACTCCAAGTGGCCGCATTGGCTGGGGCCATGAATGTTTCCCCGTAGTGGTTTTACCACGTGAAAACATTGGTGTGTTGATCTTTGATTTGGTTATTTGAGTGGTTACTATAGGTGTTCGTCCTTTGTTGGAATACTTGTGTTGTCAAACATGGTATCAAAGCCTGTTTGAAGACCTGCTCCTGTTGTAGATCAAGATCGTGAAGCTGAGTTGCCTCATATCCATTTTCTGTCATTTTAGTACATTTTTGGGCTGAGAGGACCATTCCATTGTGTCCAGAGCACTTGTTTCAGTTAGTAACACTTTTCGTTTCACTCGAAAAGGTTTCCGTTTGCTCAAGATACGACCATTACAGTCAAATCTGGAGGTATAAAGCTTAAATACACATTTAATTTTTTTTTTGTAGAGTAGTATTTTGGTTTTATTTTATTTATTTCCGGGTTGCTAATATTTTAGATATGCATATGCTCTTTTCCCCATGCCCTGTGTGATCTCGGCAAATTAGAAACATATATGAAAATGTGCATCTTCCGGGTAAGCTAACCGAGATCTAACCCTTGTTGTCATCGAGAAGCGAATTTTTTTTTCTTGCGTGAAAAGAGTTTTTTTTAGCACGCTCTCCAAGGCCGTCAACAACAACAACAACAACAATCCTCCTTCTGAACATTACAATATGTTTTGCTATATCATTTGGTTAAAAGTTTCCTTATTAAGTAAGAGGTCTTGAGTTCAAGTCTCTCTTTTGTTACTTTTTTTGAAAAAGTTCATGCTAAAATTGTAAAGTGTATTTCACTTCAAGTATAAAAGTGAATCACTATAACTATCTTTAATATTTTATTTTAGAGTTATTTATTTTGCATGCAACTTTTCTGTTATAAAGTAACTTCATTGTAAAAGTGATCCCCACTTCTCTTTATAAAAGTGGGTCACTTCATAAAGCAACTTACACAATCACGTGGTCATTTGGTTACCAATTGTGCATTTTTTAAAAATGGCATAACTCTAACATCGGAAGTCTATTTTCAGTGTTGTTTTTTTTAAACTGCATAAATTTTTGAGCTCTTTCCATCCAGATCATCAGTTTCAGTTTTTAAATCCACATTATCTGCATATTTAATATGGATTCTACAAGTACTGTCTTGCTTACCAACAACAACTACTTCCAATGGAAATCTCATATGGAAGATTTATTAAGAAGTAAAGACTTGTACCAGATTACCTTGGGAAAGGAAAAATAACCCATTGATGTTGATAAGAAAGCCAAGTGGGATAATAGGAATGACGAAGCACATGAACTAATCGAAATTTCCATCTCTCCTGATTTAAGGTACCACCTTCAAGATATTGATGACCCCAAAGAAGCTTGGAACATGATTGAATCTGTGTTTGGTAAACTCAATATTATTCGAGCACAATAGTTAGAAAATCAAATACGGACCTTGAGTCCAAATGATTTTTCTTGCCTTGGAGACTATCTATCTAGGCTTAAAACATTCAGAATTTTATGTGAAGAATGTAAGATAAAGATGGAGGAAGAGCGTTGCATCTATCTTATTCTTTCTAAGCTAGGTAGTGCATATTCTGTGTTTGTATCTACCTTTTATGCCATGAGAGAGGCTCTAGGGGAAGAAGCTTATGCAAAACCCACTCTTGAGTCCTTTTGTGCTTCTTTGATTAGAGAGGAAGATAATCTTGTACAATTTGGAGTGATCAACACTGCAGGTCCCTCCAACAAAGCCTTAGTTACCTAGTAGAAAGATAGACCCAAGTATCCAAAGAAGCAACATCATCGCTACAACAACAAACAACATAAGGGTCCCAAACCTGCTCAGACAACTTCAACTCCTACTGGTGACAAATGAGAAAAATATAAAAGTAAGAATAGTAACAAACATTCCAACTTTTGTGATAAAGATGGTCATGATGAGTCCAAATGTTTCAAGAAGATGGCAACTTTAGAAGCAACGATGAAGAAGCACAACATCAGTATTGATTCTACTTCTTCTTCTCACAGACATGCACTTTCTGCTTCTGGTTTCTCCTTCAATTCAAATTCTACTACTACTTCTTCTTCTGATGAGTGACTTATTGATTCAGGAGCATCTTATCATAAGGATAAAGCCATATTTTTTTCTCTAAATGAATGTAACACCAAGAAAATATTTGTTGGTGATGATAGATCTCTTAGTGTTGTAGGATCTGGAACAATTCAAGTAGATAATGGTCATTTCAATGATTTTTTATGTGTTCCAAGTCTTTCTTGTAACCTTCTATCAGTATATCAAATCACTCATTTAGGTGAAGGTAAAACCATTGAGTTTTCACCTCACCAAGTTGTAATCAAGGATCTAAAAGATCCTAAGCATGTTCTTGCAACTAGAATTTCTGATGATATTACCAGGTTGTACAAGTTTGACAACTTTGGGTCATCATCTTTTTCATCATTTTTTGTTGCTCATAGCGATGACTTGAGAAAACTTTGGCATAAGAGATTTGGTCATCTAAACTATCGCTCATTGCAGAAACTATGTAATCAACAGATGGTGACTGGTCTTCCTCTTGTTTCATACAGAGATGGTGTTTGTGCCGGCTGTGTTCTCGACAAACATCATCGGGATAGTTTTGACAAACATGCCTCTTGGCATGCCTCGGGTCCTTTGCAGCTTGTTCACAGTGATTTGTGTGGTCCACTTTCTTCTCCTTTTTCTGGGTGCAAGTATTTCTTAAATTTCATTGATGAATTTTCCATACGTACTTGGGTTTACTTCTTAAAACTCAAGAGTGAAGTTTTTGACAAGTTTTTGGCCTACAAGGCCCTTGTAGAAAAGAAATATGGACATCAAATTCAAAGGTTAAGAACAGATAATGGAGGCGAATATGTGAACACTAATTTTACAAGCTACTGCACTACAGAAGGAATCCAAATGCAACACACTGTTCCATATACACCACAACAAAATGGTGTTGCTGAGAGAAAGAACTGCACATTAAAAAAATGACTAATTGTATGATTCAATCTAAGGGATTAAGTCTAAAGTATTGGGCAGAAGCCATCAACTATGCAAATTACATAGTAAATCGCACTCCCACAAAGGCTCTTAAAATTATAACACCGGAAGAAGCTTGGACTAAAATTAAACCATATGTAAGTCACTTCCATGTATTTGGCAGTATAGCATGGGCTCACATTCCTAATGAGAAAAGGAAAGCATTGCAGCCTAAAAGTGAGAAGTGTATGTTTGTTGGTCATTCTGAAGATGCCAAAGGTTACAGACTTCTTCAATCACATTGTAATGAAATTATTATTAGAGGAGATGTTAAACTTGATGAAAATCTCTTGGCTTGCGAGCCTAATTCAACGATTGCGCCTTCTTCGGCCTGCAAGACATCTTTGACGTTTGTGCCTTCTTATGATTTGGTTTCTTCTTTAGATGATGACAATGAGGATGAAAATCCACCTCCGCCTGCTCACCCTCCTCCAGATGAGTCCTTTGAACCTGAACCAACACCAGCTCCACCACTTCCTAGATGGGTCGTTTCAACACGAGAAGTAGTGGGTGATCTTGTCGGTGATCCTTCAGATCATCGTCAAACACATTCACAGTTCCAACAAGCCTCTTCTCTTTTGGCTCAAGTTTCAAAAACTCATGATCCAAAGACATTTGCAGAAGCTTCAGGTAATCTAGACTGGGATACAACAATGAATGAAGAGTATTGTTCTTAATGGCAAACGATACTTGGGATCTTGTACCTCTTCCAAAAGGAAGAAAACTTGTTAGATGCAAATGGGTCTATAGAACTAAGTATGCATCAGATGGAAGTATTGAAAGACACAAGGCTCGGTTAGTTGCCAAAGGATTTTCCCAAGTTGAAGGAAATGACTACAATGAAACCTTTGCCCCTGTAGCAAAAATGAATTCCATCCGCCTTGTTCTTTCCCTTGCTGCCTCACATAAATGGGAGGTCCATCAGATGGATGTTAAATATGCCTTCTTGCATGGAGATTTGCAAGAATAAATCTACATGGAACAAACTCGTGGCTATGTCCAGAATGACTCTAGCCTTGTTTATCACCTCAAGAAATCTCTTTATGGTCTCAAGCAAACTCCCCGAGCTTGGTATGCCAAAATGGATAGCTTTCTTATTGCCACTGGATTCTCTAGATGCCATTCTGATCCTAATGTCTATACCAAGAAAGTAGGAAGCCATCTCATAATCCTTTTCCTTTATGTTAATGACCTTATCCTTACTGGTAGTGACTCAAAACTTTTAAACCATGTGAAAACCAACCTTAAGAAGAAATTTGAAATGACAGACTTAGGCTTTTTACACTATTTCCTTGGCCTCCAAGTTTTGCTAACCAATGAAGGGATTTTTCTTTCCCAGTCTAAGTATGCTTGTGACCTTCTTCGTCGATTTCACATGGATGATTGTAAACCAACCCCTTATCCCTTCCAGTCTAGAGTCAAGCTTTTTTCCACCTATACTTCTTCTGAAGTTGATGCCACCCTATACCGTCAGTTAGTTGGTAGCCTCTTATAATTGACTCATACCCATCCCGATCTTTCCTTTGTTGTTGGTCTTGTTGCCTGATATATGCAAACACCCCATGAAAGCCATTGGAAAGCAGCTAAAAGGATACTTCGTTATGTTCATGGTATAGTTCAGTTCATGATACATTACAGTTTAAGGGGGACTCCTTTATTGGTTGGTTTCATTGATTCAGATTGGGCTAGCGACCCTAATGATTGGAAGTCTATTGTAGGTTATGTTTTTAGCCTTGGTTCAGGACCTATCACTTGGGCCTGTAAGAAACAACAGGCTATTTCACTTTCTTCAGCAGAAGCAGAGTATCGAGCAATGGTAAATGAAAGTCAGGAAGCCCTGTGGCTTCGATAGATCCTTTCAGAGTTTGGATTACAACACCATCATCCGACCATCCTTTGGTGTGACAATCAGAGTGCCATCAAGCTCTCCAAAGACCCAATTCAACATCAGTGTAGAAAACAAATCGATCTACACATGCACTTCATCAGAAAGCTCATTCAAGATCAAGTTATTGAAGTGCTCTTTTGTCCTACAGAAGATCAAGTTGCATACATTTTCAAAAAGTCTCTTACATAAGCGAAGTTTTCCAAACTTTGATCTATGTTAGGATTTCAGGAAGTTGTCATTAAGGGGGGATCTACTGGTCACTAATATATACTTGGTCTATTGTGTCATTAGGTAAAAGTGTGTTTTCTAGTGATCAAAGTTGTCATAGGTGTTGTCTTCTTGCACACACTTTTACTCTAATGCCTCCTTCCTTCTCCTATTGTGTCACTATTGTAAATCCTTCAATCCTATCCCAAGTTTTTCTTAAGGGGGGATGTTAGGATATTTAGACACTTAAGAGTTAGTAAGATCTACTTGGTCTATTGTGTCATTAGGTAAAATTGTGTTTTCTAGTGTGTTTCTTTAGTATGCATTAGTATGCATTTGTAGTTAGGAAATCCGACGGTCACGATATGTTCCCGACATAGAGTGATCCGATGGTTCATAATATCCTCGATCTTAACGGCCATTGATCTGTGGCTTAACACCCGATTGGTCCATGATCTCTATTTAAAGAGCATGGAGGGTCATTTTCCGATGATCGATTGTGAGAAACTCTCTTGTAAAATCTCTCTGTAATCTTTTTCTTTGCATTAATAAACTGCTCCAAGTGGCTGCGTTGGCTATGGCTATGGATGTTTCCCCATAGGGGTTTTACCACGTGAAAACATCAGTGTGTTGATATTTGATCTGGTTATGTGAGTGGTTACTGAAGGCGTTCTTCCTCTATTGGAATACCTGTGTTGTTGAACAGACAACTGCGTCTGACATTCCCAATTCCTTCGTCATTTGTGTTGTGTGTGCCGAGAGATTTCTTGGGGGTGTCCCAGGGGGGGCTAGGATTTCCCCCCCTGGTTACACGCAGTGTTCGGGGCAGCACCCCCAAATTTTTTTGGGGGCTATTTTCTCTATTTTAGCAGATTTTTCTATTTTTAGCGGTTTTCTAAATTAATCCTAGATTAAGGGATTAGGGTTTTGGTAGCTACAAAATACCTAAAATATTGTATTGTGAATGGTGAAATTAATACAATGAATATTTCAAAGGTGGAACACCAAGGAAGGCTGGTTTTCTCCTGGTTAAGGGTTTCCAACGTAAATCTTTGTGTACTGTGTGTATGAGCCATTGATTAATTTATGTTTTTCTTAAGAATCTATATGCATTTCTTTACTTCACATGTTTAAAACTTACAACAAGCCAAACAAATGACCCTTCTAAATTCTTCTAACCTAGGGAGATGAAGTCCTGATCATCCAAAGCATTCACATAGGAGAACGATTGGCCAGGAGAAGAAGTTACCCAGACCTCTGACTGATGATCCCTTCAGGTGTCATCCAAAGAGTAAAGAATCTGCCTTAGGTATTGTGATAAACCCCTCGTAGTCACCTTTGTGTCAACCTATATAATGGAAACTGGGCCACCAAATTGTAATCAACAACCAAGGGGGTACAAATGACAACAGTGCGAGTGTATGGGTAGGGTAACTAAGTCCGAAGCTCCTCCCGAGGCCTAAAACGCAATAGGGATAGAATCAATCTTATAGTACCTTGGACGGATCCAAGTGTCTCAAAGCTTTGACATAAGTTAGGATATTAACTCTACATGATTTACCCCCAATACACACTCTCCCAAACACTTCGTCGGGATCAGAAGTGGATATCTCCATCACCGTCCTCCACGTAACCTCGTGTTTGACTCCCGTGTTAGAGGAGATTCCCAGATTGAGTAATTACATGATGGATTCTTCACACCCTAGAATAGACACCTAAGTTAAGTTTTGGTTGGCCTTGGAGAGTTTACCTCTCCACACCTAATCCAAGGCCCTAGACTAAGCTATTGGTGAACCCTAGAAAAAATGTTACTAATATATTTTAGATTAATGTGTTCGTTTTAGGGGCTTTTCTTACTCAAGGAACGGAAGTGAAACTTATGTTGTTTGAGAATATTGTGAAAAAGAAACTAATTAGAACATAGGAAAATAAGACTTTACACTAATTCTACAAATGAAAAAGAGTTTCAAGTAAAAATCATGAACAATCCTTCAAACATAAAGATGCATTCTTTTCTCCTTTCCATGCAAAATGCACAATCCAACTTTCAAGTGAAACAAAAGAGCAAATGAAATGATTTTTTTTATTATTTTTCTTTTGAAATGCTTTCAAGATGAGAAGAAAACACAACCCTATGCTAATTCTTTTTTCTTTTTCAAATAACAACGCAAAGCAAATTCAAAGAAAGAAAGAGACCTAAAAAACTACGTTTTTTATTTTTTATTTTTTTCCAATCAAAGAAAAACTAACAAAAGATGCTAAAAGAAACTACATAGAGACAAGAGGATTTTTATTTTTATTTTTTCTATTTTTTTTATTTCACAAACAATCTGAGCCTGCAAACTGTCTAAACCCCAAATGAAAAAAGATTCTGGAACTCAGGAAGACATGGGAACCATGAGTTTCCTGTAGGAAAAGGAAAATATTTTGAAAAAATTCTCCAAAACAATAGAGACGTGTGCTATGTACAACCAACCTGCGTATGTACATGGGTTGTATATAATGCATAACACATATGTATGTGTGATTTATAGAGAGCAAGGCATGCACAACTCTATAAATTTTCAAAAAAAAAGAAAAAGTTTTGACAAACAACTTGGGCAAGGGAAGTTGGTAGGAACCTGGAAGGTGACCAGAGACCCAACTTGACTCATAACACTAATAAAAAAATAAAAATAAAATCAAACCAAGATCCCCCACTAAGACCCTAGAGAGACTCCCCAGTGGAGTCACCAATTCTGCTATGGGGAAATTCCCCCTAAACTGGGTCTAAGGAATAGACCGAATGATAACTCCCTTAAAATATTGAATTGTCTCTAATCTACCCCAAAACAATATAGACTAAGTGATACGAGAAAGAGAGAAGAGAAGGTTAATGAGTGCACCTTTAATCCTTACGATTGATGTAGACATATTCTGCTTGTTGTTGTCTCTTAGATCACATATCTCCTCCCAAAGATGACGTGCAAGGGGTTAAGAATACAACACAACAACATATACAATCTCTAGTAATAAATTAAAAGCATAAATATAAATGTAAATGATTAAAATCGAAAAGAACATGTACACATAAGGTTTTGGGACAAAGATAATCTCTTTTATTCAAATTCAATATGAAATGTTACAACCTTTTCTTGTGAACATCGCTCTACGAACCAAGTCCGGGCTCCTCTGTCATGGCTCCAAGTGCACCAATCCCACATAGAATTATCACAACCAATGTGCCATCAAGGGAAGAAGGAAGGGCTATATAGGGAGAATGGATGGAGGGGACAACTGAGGCTAAAACTTAGAGAAAGATGCAAAACTTGGGAAATGAGAGGGAAAGGATTTTGGTAGAGTTTTCTTATTCTCTTGTTCATATGTCTAAATGACTCCCCTAGATCTATTTTTTATATGATAAAAAGATGGTTATTCGGTTTGGGGACATGATACAAGGGGTAAAATGGTTAGGAAAACCTCCATAGCCCATAAACTCCACCAAAATACGTGCAATTTTATATTTTTTGCAATTTTTGGAGGTAAACGCGGGCTACTTAGCATGCATCAAGCATATCTACGCGGGCTAACTAGCATGCAACTTGTGTGTGTATGCAGACTATTAGTGTAGCAGAGCACATACATTATCCAAAAAATGTTTTTTTAGAAGAAACCTCAACAATATGTTTGGAAAAGTATGCAAATGGATGGGATTATGTATTTGATGCATAGATGTGGCATTTTTGGACTATAATAGGTAGGAGGAAAACAATGTTGAACAACTTCATCCTCATCAAGTGAGAGAATGAAAACTGATGTCTCATTTGGATTCTCAACATGTGACACTTCATAATAATTATTTTTCTTCATGGACATACCCCTCCATCACCTCTTCATCACAAGGGGCTTGATCCTTAGTGTATAGCACTTTGTTTGCTTTTTCCAAAAAGGAAAACTCTCGTTCTTCTCGTCATTGTAGACTTGATCTTCGACAGGTGATGTTTTGTTAAAAACCTGTACTTCCTTGGAGTCTTCCTCCATGTAGAGATGTTATTTAGTGTGAATAACCCTTAAATGCTCAATAATATCCAAAAGAAATATCCTTTCCTGAAAAGCATCCTCAAGGTCACAAATAATATCTTCAAATTGTTGAGACTTCGGTTCATAACTCTTGAGAAATTCTCGGATAAAGATGACTAAGTCCTCTAGTATGCAAGTATGCTTGACCAAATCTCTTTGTTTATCATTTAGGGATAATAAGAACGATTGCGTCACAACATCTTCCAGGGTTATTCAATACTAACGAAGGAATTCGATAAAGTTGGCTTCATGTGTGACGACTAAACATGGATTGCCATCAAATTTCGGGATATCATCCCATGCTTTCAGTAGGTATTCATCATATACCTCCATGGTTAAGAAGGTGGAAAGAGTAATAAACAAAAGGTGGGTTATTGGGTTATGGATTCGCCAGATGAACCTAGAAAGTTCATCAAAGAAAAAGAGGAGAGGGAACTTCCCTCAGGTGGAGTCGCCAAACAAACTAAAAAACGGATTTGGGATAGCTTGCCAAGATTTTTTTATGGCATGAAATAGGAATCAAAATCCTCCCCCACAATGGTGCCAAAATGTTATCGCACAAATTGTAGGTCACGCAAAGCCCGACCCAATCCACAATATGGAGAGAACTTTGGGAATACCTACCCACTGTCACCTTAGATATGTACTCCTCTTTCTTTAGTGAACAAGAAATCCTACACAAGGGGGGTATCCCGTCCTACACAAGGGGGGTATCCCGGGTGACCCTAGGGGGTAATGAGATGGAAAGTGGGGTTATGGAAGGTGGCTCCCCATTAGGTAAATATAAGAAATGGAATATGGCTTGGAAAGGAGTCTTGGTGATGGTAAATAGTTTCTAGAGCATTGAGTATCTGTAGAAGATAAATGTACCTGCCCGAGACAAGAGAAAATAGAAATATACAAGCCCAAAAATGAAGTGGACAAGAAAGAAAAAATTGTTGTCCTATATTGCAGCAGTAAAAAAAATAAATATCAACAAGTATAATAACTAGTTACTGCATATTTAAACATCAAAATTGTCAAATAATTATTAGACAATGAAGTACTAAAACAATAGATAACTTTCCAATACTTAAGCATGAACTTTGACGGTAAATTAGGGTTTCCAAATGAAGTTATCTAAAAAGTGTTAGGGAATCCTAATGTCTATAGCAAACAATTTCTACAACAACAAGTTTCAACCATAAAAATCAACAAGTAAACTGTAAAAAAGATAGCCAATAACCAGTGGAACAATAATCTAGGTTTAGAAGTCAATTTCCCCATTTGAAAAGTGAGTAAATGATGTAAGGAAGTGAGGTTTTATGCAGCCGTAATGGCTGTAGCATTAATTTATTAACAAAAATGACAATTAAAAGGCTAAAGAAAATTCCCTTAGGGATTAAGCAAGCTTAAAGCACAAAGAATTGATTTCAACTTAAACAAATGCAATATCTCGATAAATTACGTGTAGCAATGCAACATATTTATTTCTCCAATGCAATTAGATTAGTACCTATTCTATTGAATAATGGGGTCTTGGGTGTAATATTTGGATCAACTACTTATCTAGGGGTGTAATCCCTTTTACTCCCTAGAGCAAGTGAATCCAACAAGGAAAATATAGGAGGGTGTAATCCCTTTTACTCCTCCTAGCAACCTTGAAAATTGAATTATCCAATAACAATTAAGATGAACTTGTTGGAGGGTGTATGACATTATACTCCTCCAAGGGTTTTAGACAAGAAAAACCATGAAACAAGAAGAAATTACTAACAATATGCAGAAAATTTCTTACCAATTCCAAGAGAAAGTATTCATAACCCTTATCTACCAAGAATATTCCATGAAAATGCCAAATAAAAGCGTCCAAGAGGGTAGTGCACTATTTCTTCCACCAATAGATAACATCCAAAACAATTTTAAGAGTGAGATAGAGAAAATTCCCAAGAAGGGCACAAATTTCATCCAAGAATGTCTTCTCTCAAGTGAGAGAGCTATGATAAAATGAAATGATTTTGGTATTTATTTATAGAAGACCTCTAAAATTTGTTTGTCCACATAAAGTTAGGGTAAACCACAAAATAAGGGGGCCAATCCTCTTCATTTTTCCCCTTTACAAAGTAACTTGATTTTAACTTTAAAAATTGCACAAAAGAAACCCTAATTGTGATGTCAACCCCTTCTAGGGTGACATCTTGGTCACTTTAGCAAGTCATTGAGCAAGAGAAAGGAAGTCGTTGGGCCTCCTAATTCCTCGCTCTCATGCGCTAGGATTCTCTTCAGGGTGCAAGGGATCCTCCTCATCCAAAAGTTCCAAGTGTCCATCAAACATCACCATCATCACCAAAAACCTAGCCCTAGGGTGATGTCAAGCCCTCCAAGATGACATATTATCTTCCAAAGGAAAATCGTTGGGTTTGTAAGGGATAAATGAGGTCCTCTAGGGTCTCTTCCTTTGCCTCCAAAGGAAAAATTCATCTCTTATATTTCCCCAAGGTCTGGGTCATGGCATCCAACCGGTGGGATTTCTTCCCCAATAAAGGCCCAAGCTAGGTTTGTTCCTTCAAAACATCCATCAATAAGATCCTCCAAAGACATACTAGTGTGCCCTCCAATAATCTCAAGTCAAAGCATCATGGTAAGTAAAATCACATTTAATACATGTAATACCCCAAGGTTGAGCCCATGTTGAATTGTAATTATGTTTAATGAAGTTTATAGGTTGGTGAGCTAAGTATTTATAAGCTGGGAGGATTATATGTTTATTAGGCCGAAGAGCCTAGATGCTAAGGCTAGAGAGCCTACTTTTGTATATGTAATTATGCATATTATTAATAAAATACATCGTTGTGTGTAGACCAACCACGAAGAAAGAGTTATGGGGGACTAAGCTCCACTAGGAAGGGAAAAGGAAGGGGATTGAGAGGCTAGGAAAGAGGGGCTAGGCTTGAGGGATTAACCCAATGGAATATTATAATGTATTTCCTAAATAACTAAATTTTGGGAAATAAAACCAGTTATCCTAAGTTCCTTTGGGGAGAGGAACATAACTCCAAGTGGAGAGGAATGAGATCCTAGAGAGCCAAGTGTCATCCAGGACACATGCAAATTTATGCCGGGGAATTCCATCATTGTGGGAGTTCTCTCTCACCATTTTGACCATTCTTGCCATCTTTCCTCATGAGTTCACTCACGATTCCAGACATCTGTTGCCCCATTCACTCACGCACTGAGAAGGCATGTAGTCAACCAATTTTCTCCATTGTTGAACCCTCTACAATAGTGAACCTCTTTAATTGCTGAGCCATCCCTTGCCTTACCCATTTTTGCTACTGTGGTTTGAAAAGGTGGGATGTCAAGGCCATGGTTGAAGAAGCAGGTTGTCAGGCCTATGAGAAACTCTCTCCAGGTGAGAGAGGTTGTTGGGGAAGTGATTTCTCCTAGAGTGATTCCAACAACAGCTATAGATATTTGATAATTCCTGATCCGACCTGTTGTTGAAGCCGTGGAAGGGAAGTGGAGCAGCTGATGGACCGTGGAACAATGAAGGTGTATATTCTCAGGGTGGGACAGACATGTGGGGAATGAGAGTTTATGGGCGGTGGGCGTAAGTAGGCTCCTTGGAGGGAATCATTCCTGTTGCATTGTGCAATTTTCCATAGTCTTAGCCTAGCCTAAGATTTCCTTTACCCTAGGTGGAGTTTAGTCCCATCTCGGGGATGACCCACTCCTGATAGCTTGGAGTAGTGTGGTCTAAGGATGGGAGGTTCATGGGAGGTCTTCACGTAGTCGATGGTCTTCTCATATAAAGATAAGTACCAATATATGTTAATTTTACATGCTATGTTTAAATGTTGTGTAACTTGTACATGTGTTATAATGTTATCATAATTTCCTGCGTTTATTGCATGTATGTATTATTGTTTCTTCCGCATAAATCTGTGTATGAACATAATGTTTATATCTTTAAAATTGCATTATATATGTGTGTGTGTGTTTATCAGAGTTTGGATAGAGTAGAGAGTTTTTTTTTTGTAGCATGCCCGACCCTGGGATGGTTGGGTAAGCTACAATCTGGTTTTCAGAGCATTTTGGTTTTGAAGTAGTGGCGTGTTCCCAACCTAGGGTGGTTGAGGGATGTTACAATTTGGTATCAGAGCCTGTGGTTTCCACACTAAACTTGGATGAGCCACAAATGTGGAATTTAGAGTTAGAATTCCATGAGGAATTAATGTACATAGTGCCAGGAGGGCGTTGAGGGAGCACCTTGGTTGTGTTCATAAGATTATGAGGCATAGTGGTTTGATAAACCATGGTAGACATGGTATTGGGCCAAAAGGTTAAATTTGGGATGTTGGATCTATTCAGAAGGAGACAGATCCCCCACAATCGTCAGATCGGGAGAAGGTGCATGGAGGTTAAGCACAAAAGTCCTTCGGTCTTCACCCCTCCGACTGTTTCAAAGCTAAAGTAGAGAAAACTGTCGAAGTCCCAAAGTCCGGAAATAATCCAGATTGTCCATTTTCTAGGGACACATGTCCTCATATTAAGAAATGTTCAGAGTTCGATAGTTTGGAGGTTGTGGGGTGCTCAACAGTGAAATCATTGAAGTCCTGAAGCTACGGGAAGCAGTCGTCAGCAATTGATGATTCAAGAGTTTTGTAAGTGAGAATATGAGAAGAGATATGCTGAATTTCCGAAGTCCTGAAGCATCGAAGATGACATTGACCTATTCGGTAGTCAACAGTTCAACAGTTTTGAAAAAGTGTCAAGGTGAAGAAATCGCAGAAGTCCCGAGCTATCGAAGTGATGTGACATGATGACATCACTGGGTGACATGGACCTGTTGACACTTCGATTGTTTGACAGTTTTAAGAAAGTATCAAAGAAAGGAAATCCTCGAAGTCCCAAAGTGCCAGATATGACATGGCAATATGACGTCACCTAGGGTGACGTGGACCTACCTAGGTCTATTGCATGTCACTCATTTCTATACTTTTGACAAGACCTTAGGACTGATTGGAACTTGACACCTATCACTCTATGGTGGGGCCACGTGTCACCACTTTTATTGGTGACAACTATACTTCATGGGCCCAGGGAGGTTAATCAGTTTGGGAGTTTGGCGTTCGGGGAAAAGTTGTTGGAAGAAATTTTAGACCTCTGAAGTCCCGAGTCCTGAAGTTCTGAAGTGATGTGTCTTGATGACGTCACCTAGGATGACATGGAAACACAAGATGTCTACCACGTGTCAGTTTTCTATGTGCTTTTGAAAGGCTGATTTTTCCAATTATAACTTGACATGTGTCACCCCTCAGATTGGGCCACGTGTCCGTTTCTTGGAATCTACCACGTAGCACCCGGGTGTGCAGTACTAAGTGGATCCTAGGGGTTCTCCACTTCAATGTTCGAAAGGAATGAAGGGAGAGGGCAATGAAAAACCTGAAGCTTTGAAGAGTGGAGTAAATCCTTGTTGTTCATTGAGAGGGGACACACAGTGGTAGATCCCGTGGTCCAGAGAATTCAATGAATAAGTAGTTGTGGTCAAGGACTTCCGTAGGTCCAAAGTCCAAATTCCATCGTCACCATTGATCATAGAGAACACATGGTGCCATATTCCGTAGTCCGGAGGAGTGGTAGTCCCAGGGATTGCATTGCAAAATTGTTGTGAGTTGAGAACTCTCGGAGGGATAGAGTCAATCTCGATCATTGACCAGGAGAGGAAACATGGAGGCAAGAGAGGGGATCTTTGGTGGGTCGACACTTCATGATATTGGTAGTGAAGTGTTTTGGAAACCGCCGAAGCCCGGAGTCCTAGAGCTCCTATCCACAATATATATGAGCAGAGAATGTGGACTGTAGATCCACTATCCTTCATGAGTTTTCCAATTCGGTGGTCCGAGAGATTTGTTGTGATGTACTTTGGAAACTACCGAAGCCTGGAGCCCCAATCCACTATATATCTAAAAAAGGAATAAGGACCATTGATATGTACATCCTTCGAATGTTCAAAGAATTGACGTTCATGGAAAATGTGTTGTAATGGAGGCAGATCCTCCGATGCCTTGAAGTTCTGGAGCCCCAAAGGCCCGAAGCATAGGATAAGCACTTAGTTGTTAGCTCTTGGTCACAACCTTGGTCACTTGAATTTGGGGACCGAAGGAAAGGGACTAGCGCTTGAAATTTTGTTTTAAGAGTAGAAAAAGGCTTAGAGAAGGAGCCCGTGGGATTTTTAATTGCACAAACCTACACCTACAGAAGTTGGGAAGGCCTATAAACCTCAAGGATGGATTCAACATGGATCCAAGAACCAATTCAACTCTGAGTTGGAAGAATCCATGTATTATATTGTATCACTGAAAGGACAATTTGTTCAAATATCCCTAACTTCCAGCTCAAAAATTGGAATTGAGAATGGAAACAACCATTGGAAAGGTCTTGAACAATAGAAGATAAATGTTCACCCAAAAATTGGATCTGAACAATCAATTTCTTAGGAAATCAACAGAAAATAATACTGATATATTAATGAATTTGAATGGTTCATGTTTTCATGAAATTATTAAGAACAATTAGCCTGACAAATTTTTGTTGGCTACACATTTTGCAGAATCAACAACTGTCAGATCAGAGTCAACATAGAGTGTAGAGTGATGGATGATACACATAGATCCTACAATCGAGAAGATGAAATCAGAGGGTTGAATTTCCAGTTGGGTATGGAAGGAACCAACTCCAATGGAGATGGAAGAGGAAAGGAAGAAGACATAAATCTGGCCGAGACCCTCAAAAAATTGCAAAAAGATGTCCAGAGCCACAAGGTTGATAATGAAAGGATTATGAAAGAAAAAGATAATCATGAAGACTTCAACATGAAGTTAATTCAAAGCCTAGAAATAATTGAAAAGAAGTTGGATAAGGAGAGTGGCTCCTGCAAATCAAGAAGTCATGGGACCCCTGAGAAGAAAGGAAGATCAAGGAGTGGTAGAAGACATCACCACCACTCCCAAAAGCATTCCCATAAGTGAGCACATAGGAGCTCAAGTCAATCCCCTGTCAAGAAGCATAGGAGGTATGGGGTGGATGATTTTAAAGGAGAAATGAATAATATCAAACCTCCTACTTTTGATGGAGAGCACAAGAAGGATGAAGATGATGAGACATGATTGTTAGGCATGAGGAAGTACTTCCAATTGCATAACTATTCTGCCCATGTAGAAGTAATAATTTTCATCTATCAGCTAAAAGGAAAGGCATCCATGTGGTGGGATAAACTTGTGCAAGTGCAACACCCGAGAGAGAAAAATGTGACTTGGAAGGAATTCAAGAGGCATTTTGAGAAGAAATACATAACAAAGAGGTATTATGACAAAATAATGAAAGAGTTCTTTGAACTCAAACTGGGCAGCATGACTATTGATGAATATGAAAGGATATTTTTATAATTTCTGAAGTATGTATCCTTCATTAAGGATGAGACAGTAAAGATTCAAAGATATTTGAGTGGGATGCCATCTTTCATTAGTGATAAAATCTAATATGATGATCCCAAGACTTTGGAGGAAACCATAAGGAGAGAAAAATGCTTATATCATAAACAAAAAGGAAAGCTTACTTTCCATAAGGATTGGGAGGACAACAACAAGTTTAAGAAGGAACAAAGGCATAAGGGGATCATGCTTCCATTTTTCAGAAACAGTCCTCAAGGACAACCATATTTTAGAGAGTATAGAATGGCCGAGGTAGGTGGGAAAATGCCAAGGCATACACCCATTTAATGTTGGGGTTGTAAAGGAGACCATATGTATAGAGATTGTCCTCACAAAGGTGACAAAGTGAGAGTTTTCCACAATGTACAATAAGAATAAATAGTGGAGGACATGGGAGGAAGTGTACCAAGGATCTATGCAACCCTGAACAACAAGTAAGTTGAGTTTCAATCACACATGATTGAAGTTGAAGGTATGATCAATAACCATGCCTTTACTATTTTAATAGACTTGGGAGCTATTCATAGTTACATAGATCCTAAAGTTGTGAAAATATCACTTTTTCCAAGAAGAAATCATGAGAAATCTTGGATGGTACAACTAGCTACAGGAGCCAAGAGAAAATTTGTTGAGTTGGTTAAATCATGTCCAGTGGACATGAACGCGTTAAATACCAAGGAAGATTTGAACATATTTCCATTAGGTTCACATGAATGTCTAATTGGTATGGATTGGTTGGACCAACACCACGTTGTCTTAGAATTTCATAACAAGGCATTTACTTGCCTGGATGAGGAAGGGAACCCAAGAACTGTCCAAGGAATTCCTAGAGCAGTAATTGTCCGAGAGATCTCAACAATGTAGCTCAAGAAGTATTTTATGAAGGGATACCAAATATTTGTATCTCATATGAAAGAAGCACCTAAGGATAAGGTGACAAATCTGGAGGATCACTCTGTCCTGAAATATTTTGAGTATGTGTTTAAGGACATACCAGGACTACCCCCAAAGAGAGATATTGATTTCTCTATAAATTTGATGCCTGGAGTAGCTCCAATATCAAAGACTCCCTACAGAATGAGTACACCAGAGTTGAAGGAGTTGAAAATGAATCTTGAATATCTTATGAAGAAGGGGCATATACACTCAAGTGTGTCACCTTAGGGTTCCTCAGTCTTGTTTTTGAAAAATAAATATGGTACAATGATATTGTGCATCGATTTCAGACAGTTGAACAAAGTGACCATAAAGAACACGTATCCTTTGCCAAGGATTGATGATCTCTTTGATTAGTTAAAGGATGCAAAGATATTCTCAAAGATATATCTCAAGTTAGGATATCATCAAGTAAGAATCAAATATAAATACATCAACAAGACTACCTTCAGGACAAGGTATGTTCATTACGAATTCACAGTGGTGCCATTTGGATTATCGAATGCACTAGCTGTTTTCATGTGTTTGATGAATGGTGTTTTCCGGGAATATTTATACAAGTTTGTCATTTTATTTTTTCATGACATCCTTGTATATTCCAATTTAAAAGAAGAAAATGAGCATCATTTGAGAATGTTGTTACAAGTGTTAAGAGATAACCAACTGTATGCCAAATTGAGCAAGTGCTCATTTTATCAAAACATAATTCACTATTTGGGGCATATCATATCTGAAGAAGGGATAGAAGTAGACCCTAAAAATATTGAGGCCAATAAAGGGTGGAAAAAACCTAAGAATGTGATAGAATTCATATCATTCATGGGTCTAGCTGGCTAGTACAAAAGGTTCATTGCAGGGTTTTCAAGAATTTCTCACCCAATCACTTCCTTGCAAAGGAAGGGGGTGAAGTTTCAATGGACAACAGAATGTGAAAAGAGCTTCCAACAATTGAAGTAGTTGTTAAACAATTCTCCAATTATGAGGATTTATGATCCAAATGAAGATTTCATGGTTTTCATAGATGCATGCAAATAAGGACTTGGTGGATTCCTCAACCAGAATGAGTTTGTGATATGTTTTGAATCCAGAAAATTGAAAGAACATGAAA
>ML827843.1:5748-38291 GCA_009831015.1 Picea engelmannii
TAACCTAAATTAACCTAAATACTAACTTAATTATTAGTTAATTAATTAATTAATTAAGAATTAATTAATTACTAACAAGATTAACCTAGCTTATTAATCTAACTACATTAATTTAATTAATATTGCTTTATTATACTAATTAATCTTAAAAATTTGCCACTAATCATTTATTATTAACCTAATGTTTTTATCCTAATTTTGTTTATTCAGGGATGAGTGGAAGGCTAGACATACTCAATGGGCCAAAAGGACAAGGGAGTGAGAGCGCAGCGGTGGATGAAGGATGCAGCATGATGATGGAGGATCAGGCGAAACAGATGGAGGGAAAAATGGAATCAACCGAGCCAGATGTCTTCATCACGGGAGAAACGCCAAATTAGCGGTTGAAGAATCGAGTTACCTATGATTATAGGTCCCCAACAACACCAACACTCAGACAGACTCAAATCAGCAGATAACATCAAATCCTTCCTCCAAAATTACTCAAAAGAATCATCCTGCAAGTCAGATAATTGGTGAGAAAGACAAAGGTGTACAAACCAAGAGAAATATAATCAAAGACACCGAGCAATCACATATAGCATTCATATTCATGGTGGAACCCAAGAACTTTAATGACGCCAATAAAGATGAAAATTGGTTAAGATCAATGAATGAGGAACTAGACCAGATTGAAAAGAATGACACTTGGGAACTCGTTCCTAAGCCAACAGATAAAAATGTAATAGGATCAAAGTGGGTCTACAAAAATAAGATGAATGAGCAAGGAAACATTGTAAGAAATAAGGCTAGATTGGTCTGCAAAGGATATGCTCAAATAGAAAGGCTAGACTTTGATGAAACATTTGCGCCCGTAGCAATATTGGAAGCAATTAGAATGTTTCTTGCATATGCTTGTCATAAATATTTTAAAGTCTATCAAATAGATGTCAAGTCATCTTTTCTAAATGGAGATCTAAAGGAAGAAGTCTATATGGAACAACTAGAGGGTTTCCAATTGTCAAATAACCCTGACTTTGTCTGCAAGCTGAAGAAAGCCTTATATGGGTTAAAACAAGCTCCTCGTGCTTGGTATCACAGACTGGATACGTATCTACAAGACAAAGGGTTCAAGAGAGGAACAATTGAAAACAATCTATATATCAAAACAGAGGGTAATGATTTGCTCATTATCTTGGTCTATGTAGATGACATCATCTTCGGTAGTAATAATGCTTTACTAGTACAATGCTTTGCTTCTGCCATGCAGTCTGAGTTTGAAATGTCTATGATAGGGGAACTGTCATTTTTTTTGGGTCTGCAAATTACTCAGAGGTTTGAAGGATTATTTCTTTGTCAAGAAAAATATCTAAGGGAAATGTTGAAAAGGTTTCAAATGGAATATTCTAAACCTATGAGCACACCTATGGTCACTGGATGTAAGTTAAGCAAGGATGATGACTCATCTGATGTTGATCAGAGTTCATATAGGTCTATGATAGTCAGCCTGTTGTACATAACAACATCTCGTCTAGACATAATGCATGATGTTGGAATCGTAGGAAGGTATCAGGCTGCACCTAAACAAAGTCATTTGTTAGTTGTCAAAAGGATATTCAGATACCTGAAAGGAACAATGGAATATGGTCTATGGTATCCTAGGAATCAAAATTTTCAACTATCAGTCTATTCAAATGTTGATTGGGCTAATTGTGTGGATGAAAGGAAAAGCACGAGTGGAGGTGCATTCTTATTAGGATATTCTCTTGTATCATGATTGATCAAGAAGCAAGGTTCCATTCCTTATCAACTACATAAGTTGAATACATTGCAACTGCCACATGTTGTACCCAAGTTTTGTGGATGATTCAGATACTTGCAAACTTGGAGGTCAAATATATTGCACCGATCTCAATCCATTGTGATAATACCAGTGCAATTTATAGTGTGTCCAAGAATCCTGTCTTTCACTCCAAGACCAAGTATATACCCATCATGTATCACTTCTTGAGGGAACAGGTAACCAACTCTATGGTTTATGTGCATTATATTCCATCCAAAGATCATATTGTTGATATCTTCACTAAACCTCTTGCACAAGCTCAGTTTGAGTATCTACGCCAGAAGTTGGGCATGACCCTGTTATCAAGTTAAATTAGTCCATCCTGTCAGGAGGAGTATGTATTGGTTGAACATATGATACCTCTGACAAGTACTGCAATAGCTGAGGGGGAGCATGTTTTCCTTGACATTGATGTCAAAGGGGGAGAAAAAGGTGTGTTCTGGATGCTACAGTTGGAGATCTGTGCAGTCCTTCAGAGTTTCTATCAATGCCAAAGGGGGATATTGTTGGCATGTTTACAGGATGAGTGTGCTTGTCATTGATGGCAAGAAAAACAACGATGCTAGCATGTTTACAGGAAGAGTGTCTTCCTGTCATTGATGGCAAGATCATAGTGTGCATCGATGACGAAACAGAAACAGCGTAAGCCCAGGTGAAGAAGCAAACAATATGCAGAGATCAAAGCTCAGGAGAGATAGAGTTCCGAGACACACCGACGAGATCCCATACATCAAGGCTCGTAGAAGGATCAAAGGTTGCAGAACCTTTGACACTTAGAAATTCTTCCAAGTCGGGAGGATGCATAACCTCAGGAGGAGGAGCGTCAGTGGCTGTTGGATCACCAATCCTGAAAACCCAATGTCTGTTAAATCAGAATCCAGTGACCAGAGGAAGTGTAGAGGAGGAGTACATATCTGATCTGTAAGATCTGAGCGTGAGGATCGACCGTCGTTGGATCCATAAGAACGTGCACAACCTTTAAGTGCAAGGTGAAGCAGGCTTACAAAGTCCCAAAAGCAGGGGGACCGTCCATCATCAAGGAAGACATGTGGCAACAGATGAGAAGATTTGCAGAATCGTGAATCAGGAGAACTGCATCGAGCAGTCCGCAGATATCACGAAACGTGAAATCATGAATTATTCACAACCGTTGATCAAAGAAAAGATCTGGACCATCACTATTTCGGGTATCATGAGAATGGAGGTAAGGAGACTCCCGAAGTCGCGAAACGCGAAATCGCGACTTGATCTAATCCGTCGAATCGAGGAGAGATATGGACCGTTGATTGTCCAGGGAGATGAGACGTGAAGTCGCGAAACGCGAAATTACAAAGCGCTCAAAATATTTGGCCCATGGTCACAATGAAAGGTCACATCAACAGAAAGTTAAGGGAGGATCTAGCATGTCACTAGGCTCCACTTCGGTGATTGCCAAAGCCATGAAGCACCCTTTTGATTAGTGAGTGGTCATAGCCTATGGTCTAATCAACGAAATATTGGGGAAGGAGCTAGCAACGCTAGGCTCCATTTCAGAGTTTTGCGATTTGGGAAGATCGAGGCAACTCACAGTTGGATATCCCAAAATGTGAAGTCGTGAAGCGCTTGTTGGATAGGCATCTGGTCACAGCCGTGATCATGTGGAAGGTAGGGGATTAGTAAGAATATCTAGCACAAACTGTGTAGATTTCTCAGAGAGAAAAAAAATGCACCAAAGACATGAGTGCGCAGAGGTTCTCTCAGTTACTGCTAGAGACAGACTGATTATAACTGCAGAAAATGACTGATTGCATCTACCAGATAATTATAAGAATATCAGGGTGATCGATAGAGGAGTTGAAGAGTCTCGAGGTATCTGTTAGGGGAATGAAGACTCATAACAGAGACGATTGACAGATGGAAAAGAGTTGAATACTATAGCTACCAAAGAATCCAAAGAGTCTTAGCATAACGACCATGGATGAAGAAAAGACTAAGTGTAATCGCCAGAGGGGATGAAGAGTTATGTGTATTATCTAGCGTAGGACTGGGCATTATAAATATACACATAACAGAGAAGAGGAGGTTGCTTCTATTGAGAGTAATTTTACACGACGAAAAATCATGTTATGGGCAGCAGCCGAAATGTACAGAAGAGGCATAGCGCATAGATCAGAGATGCGTATCTGAGAAAGGAAGAGAGGAAGACGAAGTTGAGGTGTGCATGAAAAAATAGAGTAGAAGAGAAGAAAGCTCAAAGAAGAACCCGAGCAAGAAGACACCAATGCAGGCAGTACAACAGAACAATGATGAGACTGGTAAGCTATAGATAAACACTGTATCATTGTAATAAGTCTCAAGTAACGAAGTTTTTATACTCAGGGTGGTTGGGATGTGCTAGGGAGGATTGGTGTCCTTAGAGTTTCAAGTGGGTGCTTGAAAACAGGGAGTTGTAACTTCCATCTAGTTGCAAGGGAGAACTGTTGTTCCCTGTTATACAGGTTGGTGCCTGTGTGACTGGAAGTTGGTGCTTCCATCCAGTTAGTGCTAGAACACTTAGGGGGTTGGTGCTTCCTTCTAGTGGGTGCTAGAGAAACCAGAGAGTTGGTGTTTCCTTCTAGTGGGTGCTAGAGAAACCAAAGAGTTGGTGCTCTCAGCAAGTTGCAGCTTGCAAAACAGAGGTGGTAGCCTCACAATGAGTTGGTGCTCATAAGAATGATAATGTATAGAAAATAAATATTACTTATCATATCAAGAAGAAGAGGTTTTTCCCTTTATGGGTTTCCTCAGGAAATATCTGTCTCTGTATATTTCATGTGTGTGATTGATGTTGAATATTCTATTACCTACCTTCCTGCATTATTGTGATTATCATTGAATCCTATGTAAAGAGTTTAAAATAAGTATAATTGTTTAAGCCTGGTAACAACTGATTCACCCCCCCTCTCACTTGTCCAACACAAATAACCTTTCACAAAAGGATATTCAATATGCTCAAAGATCATACTCATAAGAGACCCTTGCTCTCTTATTTATACTTCTCCAAGTAGCTTCCTCTAGGGGTTATCTTCTAACCAACTTACCCAACTTCCTTATTTTGGGGCTAACCCACTTCTAACCACTTTGTCCACTTACAACCAATTTATCCATAAATAGTAAACTTCTCCAGGGGATGATTTTAAGGATGGAAATTTATTTTAAAAAGTATAAACCTTGGTGAATATTACTAATCCTTCATATGTCAACTATAAATTTTTGGCGATGTGTTTTAAAAATATTCAAATTTCTAAGTATTTAGTATAGTTTTTATAAAATTTTGGCGATTTTTAAGGTAAAATAATTTTATCCTATAGAATTTGGGCGAATCATTTTTAAAATAGAGAATCTTGTTTTTTGAAAAACCATGGAAAATTAGCCCATGAGAGAAATTTAGCCCCTAAAATCATCCTTGAACTTCTCCACTTCTAGTTGCAACTAGATTATTTTAAATTGATTTCTTATTGCAACCACTTAACCCATGAATAACCACTTTGAATATTCAATCTTATCATAATAACTAGTTTAGCATAATTACCAAACTCACAACTTCTTGTTGCAACTAATTTATTTTTAATTATTTTCTTAATTCAACAACTATACCCATGATTAACTCCTAGTTACCATCAATTTGACTAGTACACTTCTTCTAGACGCTTTTAGAATAATTTGACCTCTTTGACCTTCTAGGGGCTACTATATAACTCATGAGGGTTCTCCAACTTCACATGGACATAAATCTCTAACCGTGAGGAGTTATGTGACATTCCACATATCATTGGAAACAACATTATATATACTATCCATCTGGAATAGTTTCTCCTACAAATTCACTGACATCGTATCAACACATCAACACATCATTATGACACCACTTGACATCAACACTTTTTATAACTATTACATCAATGACCATATAACCAATATTCAATATATCAATGATACAAACACATTACTATAAAAATACTTGACATCAAACCTTTGACATCAATACTTTGACATGAATGACAACATAGTACAAAAATCTCCCCCTTTGGCATTGATGAAAAAACCAACATTGATGTCAACACCAATCATTGATGGAAAATCTTGGACATGTAAATTCTCATGCTCGCTCTGTGATCATCGCTCCTCATCAATGTTCATATCTCCACATCATTGTGACTATCTCTCCCCATTTGACATCAATGGAAAAGGGTAGTTCTCTCCTTGGGGTTGCTCCCCTTGCCTAAACTCTCCTTGGGGTTGCTCCCTTTGTATGGATGCCTTTGAGATTCCTATGAATAATATCTCCTCCTTTGGACAAGGGATATCACTCTGATTACATCCCCAACATCTTTGGATGTTATGGTGTCTTCCAACATCTCTCCTTGCATAATGTCTGCGATCCAAAGCTTTGCGACCATATTCATTACATGAGAAGCAGTGACCATAAAAAACATTTTTATACCTTTGATTTGGTGTCCACCCTGAAGATGTCTCTCTTCTGAATTTGCTTTGAGGTGTAAATATGGATTCTTGATGTCTTCTTTGCTTTGTTCTTTTGAAGGTTTCCTTGCTTTGTATAGGTACTTGAATTTCAGCTTTGCTTCCACTTTTTTAGAATGAAGGACTTATTTCATGCTTCTTAGAAGTGCTACCAACTTCCTTGTTGTATCCAATACCTGATTTATCATTTGGAGATCTTTGGCTATATATGATTTCATCCAATATTGTTGAATTGTTCATGAACTTGATGTGAGTGTTTGACTTCTCTACTTTCTTTCTGAGATCAACAACTTTAGCTTCCAACTTATGGCATGACTCTTCCTTTTCATTTACTTGATTCTTCAATAGTTCCTCTATCCTTTTGGCTTCTTCAATTTGGGTCTTTAGATTGACATTAACTTCAAGACGTTTTCTAATCTCATCATCTACCTTCTTCTTTTATTCTTCTTGAATGATTATTTCTTTCTTTAGTCTTTTGATCTCTTCTTCATTTTCATCTAATTGAGTCTTTTTACTTTCTTTTTGTTCTTTAATCATTTACTTTAGTTCAATGGATACTTTTCTAGGACTTCACTAATGCATTTTTCAAGATACTTAGAAGAAATTGAATAATGTCCTATTTCCATCCTAACATCACCTAACTTAGATACAACTTTTTCTTTAAACTTCAACAACTCTTCTTCTTCATCTACACAAACTTATGCTATATCTTCTTCTTCATTTGTAAGAAAGCATTCATCTTCACCAGGAGTATTGAAATTAGAATATTTTGGAGAGTCTTTACCTTCATTTTCCTTGATGTAATTGTCTTCTTTGTCTTGATATATCTTCTCTAGCTTCAACCATAGATCCTTGGTGGAAGTACATTGTCCCATGATTTCTTTGACAGGTCTTGAGATTCCATTGAAAATGTTCTTGAGAGCTAATGCATCATTCTTATTTTCTTCCTTTTGAGCTGCAAACTTTGACTTATTCTTCAAGGGAACTGATCTACCAATAGTTTCTTTCCAAACACCTGCTCCTTTTTCCTTCAAATACCCTTTCATTTATGTTCTCCATGCTGAATAATCTTTCTCATCAAATACTAGAACTTCATCATCCATTTGTGTGTCCATGGATCTCCTCTAATATTGTAAGTCTTATAGTGAAGGTATTCTCTGATACCAATTGATGGACACACCAAGAGGGGGGGTGAATTAGTGTGAGGGATATTTTTACACTTCTTACACAACTTTAGATAACAATCACCATTCAAAACATCATTACTCATTACTTCCATTCACACTAAGTTGCTTGCATGTAAACATATCTCAACCACATATAATAACAATAAAAAACTATGCACCATCACAATAAAGAACACAAGGAACACCAGATATATGTAAAAGTCTATTTTGTATTACGGACTACAATCCTTGGGGTTTATCAACACCAACTGAAATGAGAACCAACTCAAAGAGAGCACCAACTCTCATTGCAAGACCCAACCTGCATATCTTAGCAGCAACTAAGAAGAGGAATCCAACCCTCAAGTACAAGACCTAACTTGTAGATAGAAAGCAATATGTCAAACTATATCAATAGTATATACCAACACAAGTGCATCACCTATGCACCACACAACCTATCACGTCAATCTCATCATCCAAATCAGATTTACTCACCAAGATCAATCACCAAGACAACTCTGAACAATATCACCAAGGTAACCAACAAGATACCTCTAGAAATACACCATGCTCTCCATAAACCAAATACCATAAGTTTTCACGATTCTGGTGTTGCGGTTCTGCTATCGCAATTCTTCTGCCGCACTTTTTCTGCCACACTTTTTCTGCTACGATTTTTCTTCCGCGCTTTTTTCTGCCACGATTTTTCTACCGCACTTTTTCTGTCGTGATTTTTCTTTCGCACTTTTTCTACCGCGAATTTTATCTATCAATAATACCTACCCAAATAACCTTTCACAAATGGATATTCAATATGCTCAAAGATCATACTCATAAGAGACCCTTTCTCTCTTATTTATACTTCTCCAAGTAGCTTCCTATAGGGGTTATCTTCTAACCAACTTACCCAAGTTCATTCTTTTGTGGATAACCCACTTCTATCCACTTTGTCCACTTACAACCACTTTATCCACAAATAGTAAACTTCTCCACTTCTAGTTGCAACTAATTTATTTTTAATTTTTTTCTTAGTGCAACACTTAACCCATGACTAACCACTTTGACTATTCAATCTTCTCATCATAACTACTTACAATAATTACCAAACTCACAACTTATTGTTGCAACTAATTTATTTTTAATTATGTTCTTAATGCAACAACTATACCCATGATTAACTCCTAGTTACCATCAATTTGACTAGTACACTTCTTCTAGGAGATTCTAGAATAATTTAACTTATTTGATCTTCTAGGGGCTTCTATATAACTCATGAGGGTTCTCCAACTTCACATGGCCTTAACTCTCTAACCGTGAGGAGTTATGTGACATTTCACATATCACTGGAAATGACATGACATATATATCCATCTGGAATATTTTCTCCTACAAATTCATTGATCTTCATTACATTATTCCTTAATCAAACTTGGGTTACCTAACCACATTGTTGGGCTACTCAACCACCTAACCATTTGGACTTCACAAAGTGTATTCCCGTGAGGGATTTCACCATAAGGGGACCACTTTGAGAACTTTATCCAAGAGGGTCTTCCAGTGAGGGATTTCACCATAAGGGGACAACTTTGGAGTTTATCCATTTGGTTCTTCCTATCGACCATGGCATGACATCAATGATACAACTCCCTTTAATATCAACACATCATTATGACACCACTTGACATCAACCCCTTTTACAAAAATTACATCAATGACCATATAACCAATAATCAATATATCAATGACAAAAACACATTACTATGACAATACTTGACATCAATGACAACATATTACAACAAGGAATGCATGGTTGCATGTAAGAGAAGACACGAGAGGTTGCAAGAGGAGTTGAGAGGTGCTATCGGATGAAGCATCATGCAGAAGCAGAGGAATACAATTGTGCAGACACGGGGAGACAATGAACAACACCAAAAATGCACAAAAATATTTTCAATGCACAACTTTGAGAAAAACAATGGGGAGTATTCCCATGACATGAATGCTCACGATGGAGTAGAGAAGACCCAAAATCAAGACTGGAGCAAAAGAGGGTCGTGGGCTTGGGGCTTGCTGGAAATAAACTGACACTGGAAGGGGAGGGCATTGAGGGATAGTGTAGTTGTGAAATGAATCCCTTGTGTAAAGGAAATCTAGCTGGGAAGGCTCCTGATAAATCTCATTGAGGTTCTGAGCTCAAAGGGAAAGAGGGGAAACTTTTGTTGTTTCCAGTGGAGTGGAGGAGAGTAACCTCCTTGGTCCATTATTTGACTGATTGAGTCAATTGTGAGAGTTCCTTGGTGGTATCATGGACTAGCATGGAGGTGGAATTTTGTCGAAGTGATTGAGCAGTAGAGCCTATGGTTGGGTGGGAAATTTCTCACCCATAGTTAGTTGGTTTGGACAACCTTTGTTCTAAAAACAAATAGGTCTCTTTTTCATTTTTACTGTACTTGTTAGGTATGACTATCAATGTGATTTGTAAGAGATTTCATGGCTTACTAAGTAACCCAAATAAGGATAAAATGAATACCTAGTGTATATTCCTGGTATGCTTGATATTTCCTCACTGGTTGTTGTCTTTTGTAATGAATAATTAAATAAGGCGTGCATGGGATTATGATTTATATATACACAGTAAACTGATTTACAATTGTTTTTTTTCTTTGGGAGTTTAATTACATACATCATGTAATGGATAAGTTAGATCCCAGTGAATAACATGAGACCTATGTGAGGAATTTATAAGGTTAATTGTTGATTTTTCACTATTAGTAGTTATTGTAATCCCTTTGGCCTCCTGTTCCCTTTCTCTTGGACCCTTCATCTCATTGAATTTTACATAAAAGGGTTGTAGTATCTAAAACCTTTGATCAAAGTGCTCAATAAGGTGTTTTTCTTGTTTAAGAAGATGGGATCAAAGTCAAAAACCCAACAAGATGATGCATCTTAAGTCCGTGAGACTACTAAGACCAAAACATAAACTATAACCCCTTTAATTACTATTTGAATTGGCGAGTAACAATGATCATTGGATCAACACGAAGGATGAAAGAATATCGTTTGATCGCTATCGGGTGATTTGGAACTAGAGGCAGAAGCCCTCAGTTAACCGGGCTATCAAATCCCCTGAGTACCAGGAGGACCCACATCGAATTGCCTTGTTGAACACTTGATACCCGATGGGAAAAGTTTCAGCATACGATTCCATGTGTTTATTTCCTATAAACAAGGAGTGAAAATTGACGTCAATGTGACATACCTTACCCGCATGGCAACCAACATGTCCAGAGGACCATACATGTCAATCTATGTTTGTTCAATGAGTCTAGTGTGGGGCGCTATCGAATGAGTACCAATGTTTAGGCACCCTTAATTATCAGTCGTTGGATACAAGGCAAGAGGGCCCACTGCTGTTAATTTCTTAAGAAGCTTAGAAGGATTTTAAAGCCCCGAGGTATCAAAGTATTAGACCCCTGGAAGAATTCCAAGTCCATGTTTCTTTTGGGAATTCTTGATGGCTCGGTGCTCCTGTGGGGAATGGTTCTAGGAAGGGTTCTAGCCTTCCCTTGTTATCCTATGAACAAAGGAGATCACATGTCACTAACATCGGATGACAAAGTAAAACCAATGTATAGTGAAAATGTGTCAACACCTGAGTGGAGAATCTTATTCCTAGTGATGAGGTGTCACATAGTGGTTGGTCCACATGTCATGTGGATATTGTGCCATGTGTCAAGGTAATTCATAGTTTTGAGGCAGTGATCTATATCGCGTCATGAGTGCCATGTGTCCATCTAGGTGGAAATTCAAGACGGGGCCACGTGTCTTTGGTGCCAGCTCAGCCCCCAGATCAGGTGCTTGGGGATTGTGAAGTATGAGTTCACCTGGTGGGATGATACCCTGGTGGGTCGATATCCCAGAATATCGGGTATTGAAAATGTTTGAGAACTGTCGAAAGTGGGAGAGTTGAGTGTCTTGGTGGGTTGGTGGCTAGTGCCATGCTAGTAGCCACGTTCGCACCAGATGTTTCCATGTGGATTGGTACAGGTGACATGTATGCCACATGGGAGTGTGGTGGTCTTGGCCAATGAAGGCCTATAAACTTTAGAATTCCATAATGTTTGATATAGAGATCAATTTTGAGCAAGGTTATAGTCATTGGAAAGATATTGACGAGAAGAAGTGGAATATGAAACCAAATTTTGATTGTAGAGGTGATAAATAAAGGTGGTTTGAGGAAAGAAAAGAGAAAATTTTGACATCCCACTAGCCTAAGGAAGCGTTATGGGGTTGGGTGTGTTACAAAGTGGTATCAAAGTAGGGCTTCAAACACTAGGCCTAGATGGGCTAGAGAATAGTCACAAGACTAGTATACCAAGGCCAAGAAGAGCCTATTGAATTTTTTTTGTCTGCATTTAAAAAGTTGGATATTAGTTGCACAAAATTCTTAAAAGAAAGACAACATATTCAATGTTGTTTCCAAAAATTCCTTACAGGAGAAAGTCATGGTTTTTTCCTTAATAAATCCAACATAAAAAAATAATCATGCTAAGGCATGTTGATAACAAAAGAGTAATTCCATTGCCTTGCTAGAATTAGAAGGACTCCTATGGGAGATTGAATATGTTGACATGCATTGATGGTTGAATCTAAATGTAAAATGAAAGAAGAAGCATAATCATGTTATAGGATTGCATGATCCCAGAGAGTGGATAAGCTATATTTTTTAATAGGTTGTAATGCTACCTATAAGTATGGAATGATGGAGACCTTGACAATTACAATTGTTGCTTTAAACAAAAAAAGAAAGAAAAAGGTAAGCCATGTATGAATAAATTATCCTTATGTTTAGAGGACTAATGGAAATTTGTAAGGTTAGTTTTGTTATCCACAACTCCCGGGGATAAATAAGTAGATGATGTATTGATGCCCTCAGGTTGCAGACATGGAGTACCAAGAGATAGCTTGACCAACAATGTCCACTTGCACAGATAGAGACCCACCTCACCACCACAACTCTAGGTTGATCATGATAGTATCCACCACATCAGCTAGCCTTTGGAAGACATTGGATCTTTCTCCATGAGGTACAAGTCAGGTATTATGGTGAGTGTCATTTCAATATTTGGGGAATTTGGGTTTGTTGCATCTATTACTGTTTTTTTATTATGTGACATGTGCTTTGACATTATTCTCTTTGCCTCGTTTGACCTTGGTGGTTGAAATTGTTCCCTAGTAAGTGGGTCACCCTTAGGGATAGGTATGCTACTAGGTGCTCCTTTAGAAAAGTCATCATTCCATTCCCGACCATACTTGTCACTTTCCACACTTCATCCCCTCATCTCCTCACCTTTTGGGTTTTTCGGGTATACTGACCCAAGAAGGGGTTGTCCCTCACTTCATGGGAAGAAGGGGATGAAGGCCTAGAGGCTTGTGGCTAGAAAAATATAAAATCCAAACCTTTAACCTTCTATATTCTCTCCCAGGTATCCCGAGGACAATGAAATATATCTCATAAAAAACTAATAGGATTCGTAAAAGAATGACTAATAGAAAAATGCCAACCGAGGAAGAGCATGTGTGGGAACTATTTTTATTGCTTAGTGATCCAGATGGATCCTAGTGGCCATCCACCTCTTCCATTGAATCACCATTTTGAGCCCATGGTTTTGATAAACCATGATATTCACCCTTTTGATGGGGAATGGAATGTAATTCAATATTCATTTGTTAATTATAGACATCATTTAATGATTTCCTAGTGGTCTTATGTACATGCCTACAACATAGCGTTAATTCACCGGATCCCATTAGAACTCCGCAGTTAAGCGTGCTCAGGCTAGAGTAGCACTGGGATGGGTGACCGCCCAGAAAGTCCTAGTCTTTTACATGCCTATGGAATTTTATAAACTTAGTCCAATTTATCCCACATACATCATGGGAATTGTTCTCCTCTCACTCTCTCATATATAATTGAGGTGAAGGAGGCCCTTTAAGAATGAAATGGAGTGTGATGTAAATCTTGTTGCGAATGGAGCATAGCCAACATCTCTTTCTTTTCAGAGATAAGCTACCCCATTTTGTCAGTTTGTGTTCTACAATGTTTTTCTCTCTTATAGAAGTTGGGTTTCATTATATTTATGTGTTTCTTGCAACATCTTTGTGTATTTCCATTTTGTATCTCTGCTATATTTCTATCTTCAATTCGTTCTCAAAAGAATATGGATCAATGGTATCAGATCAGTCTTCTCCTTTTCATTTCTCAAAGCAGGTCCCCAACGAGGTCAGGGTATAGATATTTGGGTCTCGAGCTAGTTTTGCTTGAGGACAACCACTCTCGCTAGCCCAAGCGACCTCCCATGGTGGAAGAAAAGAGAGATGATAGAGCAGTAGATCCTCTCAAGACGTTTCTCAAGGAAGCCCTCGTGCAACAAAGGAATGAGATGATGGACAACTTCGCTTAGATCCTTTGAAGACTATTGATGGCGGCAACTGAGGCATCTTCAACAAGCAACCATTTTTAAAGTGAGACGCCCTTCAAGGTACAATTCAATTTTGATATCCCCTTATTTGAAGGCCAGATAGATGCATATTCTCTAGAAAAATGGTTGAATCTACTAGAAGGTTATTACTCTATCCAAAAAAAAATTGACAGTGAAAATATCACCTTCGCACTCCTTAAATCCCTTCCCCATGTCAGAGCTTGGTGGGAAGGTTACTGGGAGAGGTACACCACGGATGAATCTACACTATTTAGGAGAGAACCCACTTGGGCAACCTTTGTAGATTCCCTAAAGGAGGAGTTCTACCCTGTCAGAAACTATGATGACCAATACATGAGATGGAAGACTCTGTGTCCGAAAAGAAACCAGATGGTACCAGAGTACACCAACATATTTCATACCTTGCGCTCAAAGATGGGTATCAAAGACTATGAGTGGCACCTGGTTTTGAAGTACCGCATTGGTCTACACAAGTACATCCAAACATAGATGGATTTCTTGGACATCTCCTCACTGGGAGTTGCTTATCAATATGCAGTCAAAATTGAGCAGAAATTCAAGCAATAGAGTAAGTGGGAGAAGCATGGACAGAGAAAGGAAGGCCAACCTCAAGAGATCCAATCCCAGATGCAGGCGAAGAAGGGTAATGGGAAGTCTAATAAGGACAATGGAAAGTGGTGTTAGTTCCACAACAACCCTTGGCACAACATTGATGAATGTCGCTTAATACGGTCATTGGTGGTCGAGCTCAAAGACAAAGAGTCGAACCCCAACTTGGACCCTAATTCAGAAAATAATAAAAGGAGACAGATCATTGATGCAAAACCCACTACTACTATCGCAACTGCAACAATCCAACCAGAAGAGGATCCCGAGGAGGGGGAGAGAATCTTCCATTCACAGATGTGGGTGAAGGGGAACTCACTACATTTTATTGTTGATAGAAGAATCCAAAAGATCATCATCTCAGCAGAGGTTGTCAAGCAGTTGGATTTTCCAACAACACCACACCCGCAATCATACAACATCAGGTGGATTTTCCAAATCAAGATCTTTGTGTCAGCCAACATTGTTACCTATCCTATGGCATCAAGCCCTTCAAGGATGAGGTATTGTGTGATGTTTCCCCACTAAAAGTATGTGATGTTATATTAGGCCAACCATATATGTGGAGGCATCATGATTTTTATGAGTCTCAACCCCGTAGCGTCATTGTTACTCTGGAGGGTCAGCTATACTGGATACCAGAGGTAGTTTTGACTATTGTCCCACCAAAAAAATGCCACAAAGTAATCTCTCATACTGAAAAGTTTAGACTCTTCACAATCTGATCAGAAGGTGAATAGAAGGACATTGCAGCCACTGCAGCCTCATCCCAATACATTTCTATCCAGCAGAAGCATATCAACAAGATTGTAGACGAGTACCAAGATGTTCTTGTTGCACCTACGAGGGTGCCTCCACATTGCCCGGTTAAGCAAGGTTATAACAGAACCCTTCATACTCTTCACGTTGGATCTTCATCGACAAAGTCCTCCCACACTTAGGTAGATCATGTAGCTAGATTGTTTGAACGGATCCAACCCATCCAACAACAAGTTCATGACATCCTTCAACAAGCTAAGCAGGACAACTTCTTCAGTAAGGAAAGCAACGCACCAAGATTCAGATTTAGCATAAGTCTCACCGTCTCCCAAGGGAACTTGGCACAATGGGGATTATTGCTTCCTAATGGGGGAGGAATGATCCAGATGGATCTCAATGGCCATCCACCTCTTCCACTGAATCACCATTTTGAGCCCGTGGTTTTGATAAACCATGATATTCACCCTTTTGATGGGGAATGGAATGTAATTTCATCTTCATTTGTTAATTATAGACATTATTTAATGATTTCCTAGTGGTCTTATGTACATGCATACAACATAGATTTAATGCGCTAGATCCCATTAGAAATCTGCAGTTAAGCACACTCAAGCTAGAGTAGTACTGGGATGGGTGACCGCCCGAAAATTCCTAGTGTTTTACATTCCTACGGAACTTTATGAACTTAGTCCAATTTATCCCACATGCATCATGGGAATTGTTCTCCTCTCACTCTCTCATATATAATTGAGGTGAAGGAGGCCCTTTAAGCATGCAATGGAGTTTGATGTAAATATTGTTGCGAATGAAGCGTAGCCAACATCTCTTTCTTTTCAGAGATAATCTACCCCATTTTGCGAGTTTGTGTTCTACAATGTTTTTCTCTCTTATAGAAGTTGGGTTTCATTATATTTTTATGTTTCTTTCAATATCTCTGTGAATTTCCTTTTTGTATCTCTGCTATATTTATGTCTTCATGTCATTCTCAAAATAATCTGGATCACTTAAGTAGAATCCCCACGCATGTTTCCAACTTGGGGAAGCATGATGTGACCAAGGTAGAGTCACAGAGGTCACAAGTTTTCATGCTTAGGTAGAATCCCCACCTTGGCTTCGACCTGGAAACATCCTAAAAATAAAAAAAGGAAACAAATGGACTTGGAAAAAGGTTTCATTGAAAATGAAGGTGCATCACACCCTCTACAAAGGAACCCATAAGTGAGACACTAAAACCCCTTGTATGTCATGAACCCCATTCCCAAAAGTCTTTCCCTCATCCATAACACATCATCCACATGACTTAGAGGGAGGTCCCCTCAAGAAACACCCCTAAAATTGAGGTACGATTCACCCGATAGGTCGTTTTTTCAACCCTCCCACAACTAAACTGGGTAAATTGCATAGGGTCTTTGAGCATTAGTTTATTTTGATGAGGTGGTTTGGATTTACTTGCTTAGATGGATATTATCTTGATTTGATTTACTCATCATGATGCTTTGACTTGATATCCTTGGAGGGTGTATCCATTTGTCTTTGCAGGACCCATCTAGTGGATAGATTTTTAATGAACAAGCTTAGCTTGGGATTCCATGGGGATTGAATCCCACAAGTTGGATGTCAATGGCCCACATGTTGGATCATGGAGACATGCCTTTGGAGGCCTATAGGACACCTTGGAGGATCTTTCCTAGCCCCTACATGCAAAACGATTTGCTTGGAAGAGGAAAAATGTCACCTTCTTGGAGCTTGATGTCACACATGGGCTAGGACATGGTGGTGATGTGACACTTTCCACTTTGATGAAGAGTGGCACCTTGATTTAGTGGAGAGAGGTCCTATCACATTGGAATATGATTTTTGGAAGCCCAACGCCCCTTCTCCAATCTCAACAACTTGCCAAAAAGTGCCAAAAGATCCCCAAAAGGAGGGTGACGTCATGTTTTAGAGTTTATTCCATGTGAAAAAGTATGAATTAAATAATATTATTTTGTAAAGGGGAAATATTAGGGTTTTTGACCCCTTATATTGTGCTTTACCCTAAATTATGTGGACAAACTATGTTTAGAACATTTTTTATAAATATAGATCATTTGGATCTCATTTTCATCATAGCTCTCCCATTCTGAGAAGCCTTCCTAGCTGAAATTTGCGCCCTCTTGGGGAAATATCTTCTCTCTTGTGGTATTTTTATAGTTTATTCATTCTATTGGTGGAATAAGTAGTGCACTACCTCTCTTGGAGATTTTCTCTTGCATTTATGGTGGATTTGTCTTGGTAAGAGGAGGTTTATCTTGTCATTTCTTGGACTAGGTAAGGATTTTATCTTGTTGATACTTCATTGTTTGGTTACAAGTTTTATTTTCTAGAATTCTTGGGGAGTATAAGGATTTACAAACCCACCATTATCTATCATTTTTGTCTATAAATTATTTGTTGCACAAATGTTTACTAGGAGAAGAAAAAGGGTTTACACCCTCCTAGTATCTCCTAGTTGACATTGCTTGCCTTGGGGAAAAAGGGTTTACACCCCCAAGGAGATATAACTTGTTACCTCTTCATTTATTTGACTCCATAACCCAATAGCTAAAGGCACTAAAAATAATTTCATTGGAGAAATAAAATCTTGCATTAGTTAACATGAAATTTTGGAATTTTGAGATTGTCTAAGTTGGAAAGTGATCTTTGTGCCTAAGGAACCTTTGATACACTAGGGAATATTTCTCCTTGGAGTGATTCTTTCTATTGTTATAAACGTTCATCTACATCGATTAGGGCTACAAAAATCCTAACACCAATTCCTAATAACTCACTTTTCAACCATTGGGATTTGCTAAAAGTTTGCCACAATAATCTACTAATCTCAACGCATATTTTGGGTGGATTGTTTGTACATTTCAGTGGTTTAATTTTATTCTATAACAAATTGTTTGCTACAGACATAAGGATTAAATAGTATCTCTGCAATACCTAATTTATTACAGCCTTGTTTCACTCTAAAGTCTTGCTCTTTCATACTTGAGTTAACTAGTCATTGCTAGAGCCTTGTCTCTTGCAATTTTAACTAGACTTTTTAGAATATTTATTTGCAACTCTCATTATCATTTTATTGTTGATATATATTAATGTTTATTTCTAAAAATAGGGACACCAATCTTAACTTGATTTTCCACCTAACATATTATGTGCATACTTGTCTTTTCTTGTGTCTCGGGAAGGTACAATCACCCTTTGTAGGTATGCATACCTCTTGGCAACCATTGTCTACCACCAAGACTCTTTCCCAAGCCTTTCCACACTTAATATATTGACCTATGGGGGATACACTTCCATCATACCAATTTCATCTCATTTACCCCTAGGGTCACCGGGATTCCCCCCTTGAGGTGATTACTTCATCTCTAAATTGACGGGAATACCTGCCTAAGGTGACAGTGGGTAGGTGTTCTCTTAGTTGTCGCCATTTTGTGGTTGGGTTAGGATTTTCCCTACCTACAACTTGTGTGATAACATTTTGATGTCGTTTATGGGAAGGATTTTGAATACTCTTCCGAACCCTGACTGTAATATCCCCCAGTAGTGCCCCAGTTATATTATGAATTGTAATCATGTTTATGAATTGTAATCATGTTTTGTAGGCTGGTGAGCTGAGTATTGATAAGCTGGTGGGCTCATGTGTTTATTAGGCCGGAGAGACTAAGTGTTAAGGCCAGGAGCCTGATTTTGTATATGTAATTATGTAGATCATTAATATAATATATAATCATCGTTGTGTGTCGACCGACCATGAAGAAAGAGTGATGGGGGAATAAGCTTCCACAGTATGGGTAAGGGAGAGGGGGCTAAGCTTTAGGGATTAAGTCCTTAGGAATAATAATATATTATTATTCCAAAGTGGTGTGAAATGGATGTTTTTATCCTAAGTCCTTGGAGAGGAAATGCATGCAACCCCAAAGTGTGCAAAATGGAACACATACTTGATGGAGTGTACACAACGTCATGGGCGACATGTGTCATCCAGAGCACTTGCAATTTAAACCAAGAATTGAGTCGGGATGGGGGTTCGTCCTCCATTCTATCGTCGACTTTCTGAACCATTGGAGTCCGTGAACGACCTCTGCTTAATTTTCCTGTCACGCAATCCTGAAAACCAAAACCGGAAGTCGACTGGTGTATTCTTGTGAATTTTGTGGCCTCTGTATTCTTCCTTTGCAATGTTCACACACGCACCTGAGACCCGAAATCTATCACCTAATTCATTATGTGAACCTTCCATACTCCACCTGAGTTCACTGGAATCCTTCATGAGAACCATTTTGATTTTGTCTCTACACTGGACCTCTGCATGGCCACGCACCTATGAAGTCAACCTGCATATTATGTGAAACCTGAGCAATTGTCTATGTCGTGTGTGTTATAACTGTGGGTTGTTGTGGCCACGCAGTCCCTTGGCTAAGTGTGATTGTCTATCATCATATGTTCCTTGCTGAGCCTTGTTGTCCTTCTTGTGCTGGAACGAAGTTGAAGAAGAAGACTGCCAGGCATGTGTGCAACACTCTCTCTAGGTGAAAGAGGTGGTTGTGGTTGAATAAGCAAGTTGTCAGGCCTGTGATCAACCCTCTCCAGGTGAGAGAGTGCACGGAGGAAGTGAGAACTCCTGGAAAGAGTCATGTAGCTACCACAGAGCTTGGAGAATTCCAGTCCAATCTGTTGCTGAAGCCCAAGGCAAGGGAGGTTTAGCAGCCGAAGGATTGTCTTGGTGACAGTGAAGGTGTATACTCCTAGGGTGGGACAGGCATGTGGGGAATGAGAGTCTGTGAGCAGTGGGCATAAGTGGCTCCTGGGAGAGAATCCTTCCTCATAAGCTGTGTGTCTTTTGTTGACCTTGCCTAGCCTAGGATTCCCTTGCCCGGTGGAGCTTAGTCCCAGCTCGGGGGTGACCTACTGCTGAGAATGATGAGAAACGCGGTCTAAGGCTGGGAGGTTCATGGAAGGTCTGCACGCAGTTGGTGGTGTATTATAGTTTCAAATATAAGTATCCTTATGTGTTTTAATTATGTACTTAATTAAAATTCATGTTATGTGATACTTGTAATATTATCATGTATTCCGTTGCTAGTTTGAATTGTTGTTAATTATGTTTAAGTCTGTATGACAGTAGTAAATCCATGTCAAATGTATTAATTTGATTTAATGCTTATTATTTATAAATAATTCATGTTATATATTTAAGTATGAGAATGTTTCCGCGAAGTATCGTTTTCCGGCAAGTGGGTTGATGGTTGGGGACATTACAATAATGACACTTTGGTAAGCTATCCCAAAGACTTTCCCTAGATTTCCTAGAGACTCCACCTAAAGGATATTCCCTTTCCACCTTTGATGAGATATTTTTTAAGCTCATTTGGTAACTCCACCTTCCCAGAATCCGTCTTCCCTTAATAATTTTCCCCTAGGCAGGTTAAAACCTTCTAAGGTTTACTAAAGAAGGCCTCCCCTCAAGCCTCATATTTTCAAAAAAAAATTCCATGGTACCCTTCCCCTTGCTCCAATGGCTCAAACTTGGGAAAAATACCTTTATAAACCCCTTAACATGGCCACCATCCTTGGATACCCTAACACAATGCCAAAATAATCTCACAAATGGTTACCGAAGTTTGCAGGAAACAATGTCACCATTGCATACGATAATCTCTATGTCGTAGGTCAAGACATGGAAAATGAAGAAGTATAACATGAGGATGTATCCATGAGGCTACTAGCCTCATATTTGACCAAAGATGCCCAGAGGTGGTTCTGAGGACTACCGGAAAATCACATAGCATCTTATGAGGATTTTTCCAAGTTATTCAAAAATAAATGGACAACAAAGAAAGACAAAGGGATTCTTATAACTCAATTTAATCAGATAAAGAAAAATGAAAACATGGCAGTGAGTGAATTTGACACTAGGTTTGACAGATTTTACAGTCAAATTACGACAGATTTACATCCTACCACTGCAATAGTTCATATCCTATATGTGAATTCATTTGATGGGAATTTTCACTTTATTCTAATGGACGAGAATCCCACTTCTTTGGCACAAGAAAAACACTATAGTGAAGAGATTGAAGAAAATATCCTTGACTCAAAGGTAGATCCTTTTCAATATCCTAATGTTAAGGCAGAAGAAAAGATTAAGGATTCTAGTAGCAGTGTTCTCGATCCAATTGCCCTTTTGGCCCAGAAGATAGATTAGATGAGTACTCAATTTGTCCAAGCACATAATCATATCATTGGCCGATTAACTACTGTGGAGAGTGTTATCTCCCAAAATGAATCAGTCAATTTGTTCCATTTTGTAGGTGATAGCGTGGTCAATAATAGGATTATATACAAATTTTTAGATTCTAGAAGTGTCAAAACATAGGATTTAAAATTGTACCCTAGAAATAAATTGATCCTCAAAAGGTTGTTTTTTAAATTTTGTGAAAAATATTTTCACCAGCTAACATATGTTGCTAAGTTGATGATTAGCTGGTGAAAGCCTAGTTTTCAACGGTTAAGGTGTACTCCCCGCAGGCAAGTAAGCTGGTGAAAGCGCTAAACACAGATTCCGCTTCAATGACTCCAAAATAAAAAAGGGACACGCTCGACACACATCACATAATCATTATGGAGCGCTAGTTGAAACAAACGATGATGATGATACCGTTTGTGTACGTTTTAATAGGACATTATGGCGGATCATGCTTCTGATTTCGTGCGACAGCAATGAGAGGATTGGAGATGACGAATTCACATTCATAATTAGAGACAGAGGAGAAAGTACCTGCCACCCCGTGATATCAAATCAGTATCTTTTGTTTTGAATTCATGGTGTTCATAGGTAATATGATATGGTTTCATGTTCAAATTGGTAACACAAAAAGTTTTCACCAGCACCAGCCTCGTCTGTATCAAGAGAATTACAGTGTCAACCGTGTGCAAATCAATCAACTTTCGAGTCGCAGATGGCAAGGAAGTGAAGTGGGTTGCAGCTGCGGAAAGAATTAGATAACCTCTCATTTTTGTAGTCACATCCAGATGTGCAGAAGCATTTCTCAAACGCAGGATGCATGACTTATGTGGAAAAATTACAGCAAGGTTATCACCAGGCGACAGCAGAAGTTTTGGCTAGGTCATATGATGGAAAGAAAGCCAGCGTGGGCTCTCTAGAGATGATAATCGATGAAGTTGCCATCGCTACAGCAAATGGCTTACCCAGAACAGACCAAAGCTGGTTTAAAATGACAGTGACTAAAAACTTAGATTTCAGGGTATATCTCAAGCCAGAATTCAGAAGTGTAACCTGGAAGAAAATATTACCTATTTCTCACCTAGAAGAGGAATGGCAAGATCTGTTCAAAGGAATTCAACTTTACTTAACTTCAGAAGGCAGGTATGACAAGCTAATGCTAAATTTGGTCAACTAAAGTTTTGGGTTATAGTTGTTGAAATATTTCCAGCTACAGAAGACATGTGTCTTTACCCTCCACAACACATCAGAGTCATACAAGTGATGAAGACCATATGTCAAAGATCAACAAAGAAGACAGTTCGAGTGCTAGAAACTAGTTTCTTTTGATTATCTATTTGTATTTAGTCAGTTTTACTTTTTATATTTAGATATACAGATCCAATTTTTCAGGATCTTAGACTTGTTGTAAAGGCTATAAATGCCTAACTTTTTAAGAGATCAGGGTTCAATCTGGGAATACATTTTGGCTACTATTATAGACTCTTATTGGATAATAGAATCACAGTCTCCTTTTGTCTTCAATATCATAATTGCTCATGCATCTTATCTTTATGTACTTCACTTCAGTTTGTCTTAGCTTCTAAAGATTGTCATCTCTTTATTAATCTCATAAACTTGAATTGAAATATTTCTTGCTATCTTGTATTAACCCTATATCTAGTTGTATTTGGTAATCAAGATTAGTATTCTTCATCCCCTGTTTAAAATATCTTGTCTGATTATTGATTTCTAAAAGCATTGTCTTATTTGAATGTATGATGAGTTGCCTATTTCATTAATCATTGAGTTATCCCATTGTTCCAAGCAGACCTAATTATCATATTCTTAAGTTACCAAGCATCTTTAGCCTACAACCCTAAAGAGTTTCTTGGAGTGATAACAAATTGGCGTCGTTGTCGGGGATCCGAGACTGAAGCTCAGCTTTCCTGGGATACGACACAGAGATGATCTTTGATGATAGACAAAGAAAAAACATCACATTGGTTGTAATTATCTATCTGGCGACTCCACAAGTTCATTCTGGCTCCCAAGAGGATCAGTACTAGGGCTAATCCACAAGACTCACCTGTCACACCAGTGCCCAACCCAGAACTACTTCTCAGAAGAGGGAGATCATTCCAGGGTCAGACTTCAAAATCAGGCACTGAAGGTAATCCTTTCTATAGTTCTAAGAAATCTACTACATAAAACATTGAATCATCTTCCACTAAGATTGCCAGTGAAAAAGAAATTGTAACCACTGTGGAAGAATCAATTATTTCTTATCAATAGGAAAATGTCATTGCTGAAGAATTGATAGATTCAAATTTGGTTGAACAGTCATCTAAGTCTTTAGAAAGAAATCATATCTCTTCCTCTCTTGAGTCTTTTCATTCATAGCAGAAAGAATATCATTTAAACATTTACACTAGCCTCCTTGTTGTAGAACATATTCTTCAAGAGCTGTCTGCTAAAGGTGAAGAAAACTTGACTGAATAGCTTGCAAATTTCTATAGAGCCTCATATCAGGCCTATTTCTAGTTAGAGAATTCACCTTCTTTAAATTTCCCCAGTGTTGAGGAATCAGAGGAAAAACTATCACCTCTCTCACCCCTAATCATTATGGCTGCACCACCTCCTTTGACCAAGATGCAACAAATCCTAGCTGCTAGGTATGTGCCACTAATATTGCCAAACCCAGTATCAGCTATGCCGACAGGAGACTATCAGAAGTATATGCCCAAATTCACAAGTGAGGGTGATGTGACTGTTGAAGAACATATAGAGGCCTTCTACAGTTATGATGAAAACCTTAAATTGAGGAGGAAGATGTTTGACCCGAGTCTTTGTCCAAAGTTTAAATGGCCATGCTAGGAAGTGGTTCAAAGAACTCCCTGCTGGTTCAATAGTTGGCATCGAGCAATTGGATGATACCTTTTTGAAGCACTAGGGTGATAGAAGAGATTTTTTATACTATATTACTGAATTTGGAAATCTAAGGAAACAAAATGGTGAGTCAGTCTCTGATTTCACTAAAAGGTTCAATCGAATGTACAGTAAAATACCAGCTGAGATAAAACCTTCAAATGCCTCTGCCAAAATCACATATTCCAATTCTTTTGACTCAGAGTTATGTTTATTGTTGAGAGAAAGGAGGTCACCGACACTATCACTGATGCAATATGTTTCCCTTGAAGTGGAATCAAATATATTGGCTGCCCATAAGTTGAAAGGAAACACTGATAGAAGAAAGCCAAGAGATGAAGCTTCTTCTTCATCCTATGCAAACCCAAAGTTAGATAAAATGGATAAGATGTTAGAGTCTCTAACCTCTGAGATATCTAAACTCAAAATTGAAAATAAGCAACCTGTCAAAGGAAGGGTTACTTATGATTATGCAAGTAGAAACCAAAATTAGAATCCCAACAACTTCAGAAAAAATAATCAACCAATGCAAATTTTGTAGAGAGAAAGGAATCCTACTGAGGATCAGAGGATAAAGGCTCCTCTTCAAAATGTCGTGATGGATGAAGATGAAGGTGATTATTAAGAATATGGAGAGGATAATATTCACTGTGTTGGGGATGATACAGGGAAGTCTTATCTGACACAGCATGACTATGCAGAGGAATTAATGAGCGAGCAAATAGATGAAATTTTTGTTGCTGATGGTCTTTTTCAAATGGAAGAGAAGAACAGATATAATCTCAGATCTAAGTCCAATACTTCCCAACATAATGCACCAACTTCTCCTAAGAATTTTTCAGCCCATGTCAAGCAAAAGGATCAGATATCAAAAAATCAACAAACAGACTCTTCAAAAGTAAATGTACCAACTCGTCCCAAGAAGAATGTTGTTCCTACCAAACAACAAATTCAAAAAAATCAGACCCCTACTGACTATCAAATTGTTCTGAAAGATCCTTCAAATGAGGTAAAAGTCTCTGATAAAACCTCTTATTCTTTCAATTTTGAGGCTGAAATATAGAAAATTAAAATCCCCATCCCATTGGTGGAGTTAATGAAGAACGAAACATTCAAGAGAGATATCCTCAAAACTCTTGACCCCAAGTTCATATCCCCCTCTGCTGATATTCTAAATATATATGATGACAAGCCAACCATCATTTTGGGCCAAATGATAGAGGATAGAGATGAAAGTTGTCCACCTTTTTATATCTCTCTGAACATTCATGAAAAAACATTACATAACTGTCTGTTGGACTCCAGTGCTTCTCACAACTTAATGCCAAAGGCGATTATGGATGAGCTTGGGTTAGAGATTACCAAGTCTTACCACGATCTTTTCTCTTTTGACTCTCGGAAAGTTAAATGTCTTGGAATGACAAAGGACTTGGCTATAACTTTGACCCAGACATCTATGAAAACTATGGTTATGGATATAGTAGTGGCAGACATCCCTCCTAAATTTGGATGTTTGTTATCAAGATCGTGGATGAAGAGACTAGGTGGAACTCTTCAAATGGATCTCTCATATGCTACTATTCCCGTTTTTGGAGGAGTAAACAAAAGATTATACAGGGAGTCACAGCTTGCATATGTTATCAGTGATGAACAAAATCCAGCCAACCATCCTATTTATTCAGTGGACACAGGTATGGGATCTTGAATATTACAAATTGATGATTCATTACCAGATTCATTGTTTCTTAGGAAGCCCACAGTTCAGTCTACAGAAGTATCAGAAGACGACCTTTGGACCATGTTCTTCGATGGTTCTTGTACCAAAGAATCAGCAGGAGCAGGGGTGGTGTTAATTTCTCCTTCAAAGCAAACTTCTCATTTGTCCTTTAAGCTTGATTTTAAAGTGACTAACAACATTGCAGAGTATGAGGCACTGCTCCTAGGATTAAATGTAGCCAAAGAGATTAAGATTCAAAGATTACAGGTATTCGGAGACGCAGATTTAATCATTCAGCAGGTAAACAAGTCCTTTCAAGCCAAACATGTTAGGCTGAAAGCCTATAGGGATGAAGTTTTGAGAGCAATCCATACTTTTACAGATTTCAAGATTTCATTCATACCCAGAGCAATGAATGAATTGGTTGATTCATTAGTTGTGTCAGCCTATGCTTTTATACCTTCTCTACCTCCTAAATTGAATTACGAAATCCAAGTGAAGTATAGGCCATCACTCCCTGACAATGTAAAATTCTGGAAGGTGTTTGAGGATGATGTCGAACTCACCATATTTCTTGCAGTGATAGATGAGTTCGCATATTTGCAAATTGATCAGGAGAATGAACATGATGATGAAGCTGAGAAGCAAAAGTTCAGAAGTAAAATTGCAGCACATGAAATAGTACAATTTTCCACTAATAGAATCCCTAAAGGGTTGGTCCCTTTAGAAAATATATTTGATAATAATGATGTGGCTGTCAAAATGGAAAAGAAGAGGACTTAGAAGTTTTTCAGTATAATGTAGCCAGTGAACAGGATCCTAAATATGTCAACTTAGCTTCCCATCTGACTGAAAAACAAAAGGTTGATTACAGTGAGTTGTTAAAAGAATTTGCTGACATTTTTTCTTGGCAATATGATGACTTAAAGACATTTGGAACTGAGATAATTCAACACAATATCCCCTTAAACAAAGATACAAAACCATTTAGGTAGAAACTTAGATCTTTCAGTCCTATGTTGTTGCCTACTATGGAAAAGGAGATCAAGAAGCTATTGGACGCTCGAATTATTATACCTCTCAGATACTCAGATTGGATTTCTAATCTTGTACCTGTCAGAAAGAAAAATGGAGAGATCCGACTCTGTGTGGATTTCAGAAATTTGAATAAGTGTTCTCGGAAAGACAACTACCCGCTGCCCAAGATGGAACATATTTTACAGAAGGTGTCAGGATCAAAGGTGATGTCCTTTATTGATGGGTTCTCCAGATACAATCAGATTGTTGTCCATCTGGATGATAGAGAAAAGACTTCCTTTACCACTCCATGGGGTACATTTATGTACGAAAATATGCCTTTCGGATTGATGAATGCGAGAGCGACATTCCAAAGGGCAATGGACATTGCATTCATTGGAGAGAAAGACAAATTTGTCTTGATATATCTTGATGACATAACTACTTTTTCAAGCAGCCATGAACATCATTTGCAACACTTGAGAAGGACTTTCCTAAAATGTCGAAGGTATGGCATTTCTCTCAATCCTAAGAAATATAATTTTGCGTTCAAAGAAGGGAAATTACTTGGACATATTGTTTTAGCTAATGGGGTGAGAATTGATCCTAAAAGAGTAGAAGCCATTAAAAATGTGTCTCTTCCTAGATCAAAAAAGGATATTCAGTCTTTCCTTGGAACTATAAACTTTATCAGGAGGTTTATAACAAACTTTGTAGAACTTACAAAACATATCACTTGTATGTTAAGAAAGAACTCTGAAGTAAGATGGACCGAAGAAGCTAAACACTCTTTCAATGCTATCAAAGAAGCCATTATGACAGTCGTTGTTTTAATCAGTCCTGACTTTGACAAGGAGTTGTATATCTTTTCATTTGCTTCAAAAGACACAATTGCAGTTGTACTATTGCAGAGAAATGTTGATGATCAAGAGAAACCAGTCGCCTTCTTCAGTAAAGTCTTGAGAGATGTTGAAGTGAAGTATGAACCATTGGAAAAACAAGCATATGCGCTCATCAAGTCATTAAAAGCCTTCAGAGTTTACATCCTTCAAGCCAAGGTAATAGCTTATGTGCCTTCAAGTTCAGTTAAAGATGTGCTTATACAACCCGACATAGATGGAAAAAGGAGTAAGTGGATAGCAAAGTTAATTGAATTTGATGTTGATATTAAGCCAACAAAACTTGTGAAAGATCAAGGCCTTGCCAAGCTTCTTGCAGAAGAAAATTGTAACCTGCTTGAGATAAATTTGGTAAGTGTAAATGCAGAACATATTCAGTCTTCAGAAGACAAAGGAAGTGAGAAATTACAGGTTTTAGCTCACCTAGCTAACTGTAAATGGTACAGCCACATCTTATATTTTCTGCAGACTTTATCAGTTCCTTCAGATTTGACAAGAACACAAGGGAGGGATTTAAAGCTCAAAGCCATGAATTTTTGCATTAATGACAACTTATTGTTCTGGAAAAATCCAATAGGGATACTATTGAGGTGCATAAACCAAGAAGAAGCAGCTAGAATCATGACTAAATTTCATAATAGTGAGTGTGGAGGACCTCAATATTGGAAGACTACCGTGCATAAAATCCTAAGAGTTGGTTATTATTGGCCATCTTTATTTTCAGACGTGTGTAAATTTGTGAGAACATGTGACAAGTGCCAAAGGTTTGCAGGCAAACAGAAACTAAAATCCCTCCCTCTCAGACCTGTTGTGGTCACAGGTCCTTTCCAACAATGGGGTCTGGACTTCATAGGTGAGATTCACCTGCCTTATGGCAACCATCATAGGTGGATCCTTGTTGCCACTGATTATTTTACCAAATGGATTAAGGCCATTCCTACCAGAAAGGCCAATCACACTGTCATCATTAATTTTTTGCAAGAAAACATATTCTCCAGATTTGGTTGCCCCAAGAGAATAGTCATTGATAACGTTGTTGCATTTAATGATAAACACTTGGTAAAATTATGTGAAGAGCTGGGAATTCAGCTAGTACATTCTACTGCTTACTATCCACAAGGAAATGGCTTAGCTGAGTCATCAAATAAGAGTTTAGTCAGAATCATAAAGAAGTTTCTTGAACAAAATACCAAAGGATGGGATTTCAAGTTGAAATTTTCTTTGTGGGCTGATAGGGTTACAAATAAGAAGTCAATTCGTACATCCCCCTTCAAGTTAGTATATGGTACTGAAGCCATATTTCATGTTCAACTTGCACTGCTAGTTGCAAAGTTTTTACAAGAAGTTGATTCTGAACCAAATGATTTAACTAGAAGGATCCACAATCTTGTAGAGTTGCAACAAGATAGAGAGCAACTTCTGGAAAAGACAGAGTTACACCAAGAGAAGATGAAGGAAAATTTCGACAGGAAAGTTAAGGAAAATACTTTCAAAGCAGGGGAGTTGGTTCTGAAATGGGATGCAGCAAGGAAAGAAAAGGGGAAACATGGAAAATTTTATTCTCTCTGGGCAGGTCCATTTGTCATAACAACAGTTCAGTAGAATAATACCTTTTTCCTTCAAAATCTTGAAAGTGAAGAAGTAGTAGGTGGCCCTTTCAACGGGCATTTTCTGAAACCCTACTTTTCATAAGGATTTTCTTAAAGCCCTATTTTATCTGTACATATTCTTTTCAATTTTGTTTTTGTTTTGTTTCTTCAATAACTCCATGCCCAATGGTACTGAGTAAAACCATTTTTTATTTCAAGTTGTAATAAAGGCTACTGAGTCTGACTAGGTTCTTCGGGACCTCATAGGGAGGTATCCATCATAGTTGGAGCCAAATGTTATCTCCCAAAATGAATCAGTCAATTTGTTCCATTTTGTAGGTGATAGCGTGGTCAATAATAGGATTCTGTACAAATTTTTAGATTCTAGAAGTGTCAACACATAGGATTTAAAATTGTACCCTAGAAATAAATTGATCCTCAAAAGGATGTTTTTTTAATTTTGTGAAAATGATTTTCACCAGGTAACATATGTTGTTAAGTTGATGATTAGCTGGTGAATGCCTCGGTTTTCAACGGTTAAGGTGTACTCCCCACAGGCAAGTAAGCTGGTGAAAGCGCTAAACACAGATTTCGCTTCAATGACTCCAAAATAAAAAAGGGACACGCTCGACACACGTCACACAATCATTATGGAGCGCTAGTTGAAACAAACGATGATGATGATACCATTTGTGCACGTTTTAATAGGACATTATGGCAGATCGTGCTTCTGATTCCGTGCGACAGCAATGAGAGGATTGGAGATGACGAATTCACATTCATCATTAGAGACAGAGGAGAAAGTACCTGCCACCCCGCGATATCAAATCAGTATCTTTTGTTTTGAATTCATGGTGTCCATAGGTAATATGATATGGTTTCATGTTCAAATTGGTAAAACAAAAAAATTTCACCAGCGCTAGCCTCGTCTGTATCAAGAGAATTACAGTGTCAACTGTGTGCAAATCAATCAACTTTTGAGTCGCAGATGGCAAGGAAGCGAAGTGGTTTGCAGCTGAGGAAAGAATTAGATAACCTCTCATTTTTGCAGTCACATCTAGATGTGCAAAAGCATTTCTCAGATGCAGGATGCATGACTTATGTGGAAAAATTACAGCAGGGTTATCACCAGGCGACAACAGAAGTTTTTGCCAAATCATATGATGGAAAGAAAGCCAGCATGGGCTCTCTAGAGATGATAATCGATGAATTTTCCATCGCTACAGCAACTGGCTTACCCAGAACAGGCCAAAGCTGGTTTAAAACGACGGTGACTAAAAACTTAGATTTCAGGGTATATCTCAAGCCAGAATTCAGAAGTGTAACCTGGAAGAAAAGCTTACTTGTTTCTCACCTGGAAGAGGAATGGAAAGATCTGTTCAAAGGCATTCAACTTTACTTAACTTCATAAGGCATGTATGACAAGCTAATGTTATACCATTTCATACTTTTAGATAATTTCACAGGGAAGACCCTTATGAATTTTCATTTCTTCCTTCACAAAAGCCTAACCAAAGTGTGTAATAAGATCAGAACTGAACCTCTAAGAATAAAAAATGCCTTGTGTCATTATGGCTTGATCAAATTGATAATTTTAGAGGAACTGGGACAAAGAGGAAGAATTTGGCAGCACTTTCTCTTCTGTGCTTCTGTGAAGGTTTTGAGACCCAAACTAAACTTGTAAATTAGTAGAAGAAAGAAGGGAAAAAACAGTTAACTCCTTAGAGCAGCTCAAGGAGGAGGAGATCTCTCCCAAGACCAACGGAGGACAGGGTTTCTAGCATAAATCCCAAGAGAGAAAATAAGAAATTGGATTTTGAAATAAACTCAGAGCAATCCACAGTGAAGAAGAAAAATGTTCTCAATTTTCCATACACATATTCAGATACAAATCCAGAAAGGGAAGATGAAATTCCAACCATTAAAAGTCCAGAGCACTCCATGGAAATTGCACAGGACTATGAAGCTTTTACTCCTGTAAATGAAGGTGAAACCTCAAAGAATAAGAAATCAAAAAAATCACAAAAGATTAAAGAGCTGAAAGAGGTAATAGCACAACAAGAGGTTCTGGAAAGAGTGATTAAGGAAAGATACAAAGCCTTATCAGAAAATTTTGCAAAGACAAATGCAACTTTTGAGAAGCTAGCTCATGAAGTTGTTAAAGACAAAAAGAGGAAGAAGAAAATCACCAAAGATTATAACAGCTTATGGTGGTTAGCAAAACGCCTCAAGAGGAAAATCAAGAAATTGAAGAAAAAGATCAATACACATCCTGATTCACATGTACTGGCCCAGGTTGTTGTGAATTTGCAGGGGGGGAAATCTAAAGAACACTGAGTTTTTGTTGAAACAATAGTTTTGAATATGGAGGGCTTCTTTTTTGACCAAGACATAACTTTCACCAGCGCAGAAGGCGGAATTATAACCAGTTAGATGATGAAAAGCATAGCTTTCACCAGCTAATTAGCAAATCGAAAGGCGAAATAGCTAGTGAAACTACGGAAAGCAAATTTTGGAAAGTTAAGTTGGAGCAAAGTGATTTTGGAGTGATTAAAAGGATATGGGAGTATCAAAGGATTAACCACCAAATCAAGAAGTATTCGGCATCAAAGATTTGTGGAGGTTTTTGGGACTAAATGCTAAATTTGGTCAACTAAAGTTTTGGGTTATAGTTGTTGAAATATTTCCAGCTACAGAAGACATGTGTCTTTACCCTCCACAACACATCAGAGTCATACAAGTGATGAAGACCATATGTCAAAGATCAACAAAGAAGAC
>ML827843.1:39201-66566 GCA_009831015.1 Picea engelmannii
TCTCCCCCCAACTAAACTTGTTGCATGTCCTCATGCAACTGTGCATTGATTTTCTTGTAGACTTTGGGCTTCTTAACTTTGGTTTTACATGATGATGTTTTTAATAAATCATTCCATGATGTGCAATACATGAGTAGTAGTGGATTTTTCTTATGGATGGTTCTTTTGTGACAACCATGAATATGACAAATGCTGGTTCTCATGTTAACAAAATTGATTTTGTTTACTTGTTTTCTTTCTACAATAATATTTTAAGAATACATGCACTGGAAATAATGGTCCATCAATGTACATTAGAAATCATTTTCTTCATGTTATGAATCATGCGAGAAGAGATCAATATCTGGAATCAAAGTGCAACCAAGTGTAGTTTTGGAGAAACATGTTGGTCAATAGTGAATGAGATGATGGTATGTGTAAGAATGGAATCAAATGGGAATGAATATACTCCCCCCCAACAACTGAAGATGTTTTATGTTTGCGAAAATGAGAGAGGAAATGGTAAAATGGTGAGGGAATTTTCCAAATTCATTCATTTCTAGCATTCAAGGAATTACGTGATTAAAGATTAGAAAACAACATACCTTCACCTACCTGAAAAATTGATGAGCTATGAAATAAGAATGTAGATGTTGTTGAATCATGAAGAATGTGACTGTTGATGCTGGATCATGGACTATGAGGTGAAGGAATGTGAACTTCTTCTTGGTTGTATGAATATAGAAGTAGAACTTTGATACTCTCTTATGGCCGAAGGAATGTTGCTGCAACTGATGATGGAGTCATGAAGAGTATATAGTCTTCACCTTCTACAAAACATGATGTTACAATTCTAGTCATGTGAATAAATGTGTCGATGCCGAGCATGAAAATAAGTCATTGGATTACCGGCCATTGATGGATGTCGTTAACCAATGTGAGGAAATCTCACCATTTATGTCAATGAGTTCCAAGGTACCTAAGTACATCTTACGAAGTGCGAATAAATGAGTTGATGTAGAGCCACCTACAAGATCTAACAATCAAGGGACATTGATGTATTCCCATGATTGTTAGCAAGAGAACTTGTCATTAAGGCATGCAAGCCTCAAGGTACTCATTATAAGGACTCTAGTCTCTATCCCATATAAGGTGTTGAGGTTGATGGGGAAAGACTTGTTGAGAGGTGGGCCTTAAGGAATCCCACATCAGTCAACATGAGTTGTACAAAATGATTGGTAGGACTATAGATAAAGCATCTGATGGTAAAGAAGTTTTTATGACGAGGAAAACAAGGAAATTCAATCATGAAAAGGGAGTTGGATGGTTTTATTCATAAGGCAAAAAGATGAACTGAAAATGGGGAAATAATGTATACGACTCATAAAGGTAGGCATGTGTGAAGTCATGATGTGTAGGGAAATGAAACAATAGAATTTAATATGAATGAATGATAAGAATAGGAGGAAGGTAAATGATCATATCATGGTGCAAATGGTTTTATGAAAGGTTTGTTATGGCAACAAATGTCATGACAGGCGCAATGGAAAGTTTATATCCTTCAATCTTTCAATGAGGCACGTTTTCTGAAAATATTTGTGATCCTTGAAAATCACTTCAACATGGAATTGATCATCTTCGAAATTGTAGCACTAATCCTGCAGCAAAATTGTGAGAGCATCGAAAAACATAGAGTGCAGGAATGCTAGAAACCAAGTTCAAAAACAAAATGCATTTTTTTTAACATTAACAATTAGTATTTCCACAAAATATTACTTTGTCGAAACCTGCCTTAAAGGCACAATCTCTCAGTGACAAAATTCGAGAGAAGGTAGTTGTCTAGAAGAAAATAAATGGCACTACTTTGACCAACATTGACCTATGTTGATGCATTTTAATTTTTGAGGCCAAAATGAACATAATGATCTATGCCTTTAAATGCAGATCTGACTTGTGCCACCAAAACTAATATACTTTAGACAAACGAAAAGCTAAAATACTAAAATTTCCTTTAATTTCCACAAGGAGAGCAACTATCAAAATTATTGATCATGGGCCACAGGTAGTTGTTTCCTGATAGTGTCTTTGTAGCTAGTCGATAGTCTGTCACTAAACAAAATACCTCTTAAACTGGGATTGTATCACATCCTCATTCCAGTTCTTCAGTAAAACTAATACATCTCATATAAGCCTCATCATCAACTGGGAAACAAGACCTTCAATGTTCATGTCCATATAGAAAACAGATTTGTTGGAGCAACAATTCCTTCAACGATCAAGTTGAAATTGAAACAAGACAAAACAAGCAAAAATATAGACAATGCATACCAAGCACTTTATAGTCTCTCACTAAAATGTGCCAATTCACAATCTAGTGACTGCAATTAAGCATGACAGATTTATAAATCAAATATTAAAAGTGTCACGCATCATAATTTCTTCATGCACTGGCTATCGGGTAGGGGTTTCTCTCAAAACCTTTTCCTCTTGAGAATGCCCTGGAAGCTTCATGTTTGGGGGTTTCCTAGGAGTCATTTTTTCAACCTCCTCGCGTGTGTATATGACAACCATCACACATAACATCCTAGAATTGTTCCAACCAGAAATACTCTTTGGGTACGCTTCATTAAATCTCTATCATCGTGTATATTCCTGCATGTTTTTCCACCACTTCCAAATTGTCTTTAATTTAACCATTAGAAGCAAATAAACCGACAATGTCCTTCTAGTGGATTACAAGATGCACAAAGGACTTGAAATATTCACAACACTAGTTTACAAGATGGTATACTATATATCTATTGAATTTTTTACATATATTAAAATGTCTACAGTGTGAACCAGAGAGCTGTATCTGCCAAAACACCATTTACAAAAAAATAGGCTTCCATTGACCTTGGAATTTGGGTTTTGAAGCCTCTGATGAAGGAAATATAAGCTCTATGGACATTCATACATGGTATATATATCTAATATACAATAATGGGTTCAACAGAATGACACTGTGTCACTTCAAAAAAATCACCACTCCTGTTAACTTCCAAAACTCAGAGAATGGAATGCAAAGATTTCTGGAGCATATCACGATGATAAATCACAATAAGCTATATTTGAATTGATCACAAAGATCATATTTGGATGATGGAAATTCGATTTTGTTACCTTCAGCCAACAAATTGAGACTTCTCATATCCAATTGGAATATTCTATAATCACATCTCCGATATCACGATGAGGTGAACAAAATTTATGTCCAACCATCCTGGAGGAACCATTCAAAGCCGACCTAAATAGATCACTCAATCGGCTATTTGTTTTTATTTGGTTAACAATTTTTCATTCATTTGTTTTTAATCATAAATTAGGTCTGCAGGTGACTCTGATATGTAAGTTGAGTCAATAAGCTGAATACTCTTTTTATTGATCGTTTGTATTTGCAAATTGACTCCAAATTGAAGGATGAAGGCTAGTGACATAGTTTGAATGTAAATGAAATAATTTTACCAAATTATGTGTGGGTCGTTGTCCTCTTTCTGGAATATTTATGTTCATAATTATTGAGGGTTTATAGGGATTTTGATGTATTCGTTTTATCTCCAAATTACTATTTGAATCAAGATAGATCATAGTTTAGAAAAGAAGGAAAATCAAGTTAAACCTCAAAAAATACTCATTTGACACAGTAACCAAAGATATGGATACATCGCCATGAAATTATTTTTCTAGTTATGCTATTGAATTGTCAATATAAGAATTTTAGTAACCCTATGTGTGTGTTTGAAATTGTTATCGAACAGAGTGTGTTTGGGAAAAACCCCCTCCTATTAACGATCGTGTTGAGAAATATCACAAAGAATCTAAGGATCATGGTGTTGATCAAGATCATTGATCCATTGGGTGATAGAAAAAGATTTGAGTAAAACTTTGGGTGATAGACAGATATTTGAGGATGCAAAGGTCACTCCTGGGTTTAAAAGGGTCAGAGGCCTATGGGAAGGAGAGACCATTCATGTTGAGGGTTGGTTGTGGACCTGTAACATTTAATTGAATCGAGAAATTTTAATTTGCAACCAGTCCCATGATAGTGAGTCATAGATCGTTGTGTGAATGAGAAAGCATGGTTGGCTTGTTAATAGATTATGGGATATGTGTGTGGTGGTCTGGCATTGAATTGTAATTCCCATGTAAGTCAATTTGTTGTAGGGACTCTCTGTCACCATTAAATATCATAACTTTCTAATTGTTGGCAGAATGAACAAGGAAAGAAGGCTAGTGATGGCAGGACAATATGGGAAAAACAATTACGTTCGCAGGTTTGGTGTAGGTAGATGCAATTATAACTTGGGAGGCTGGAAAATTTGTTGTTTTAATTTTATTTTTATTTTGTATTATTCCTAATAAAAATGAAATTGAAAAATTTAAGACAAATTAAAATAATTAGAAAATGGAGCTCCAAAGTAAAAAAATTAAAGTAATTTTACATCGTCATTCTTCCTGAAAACAATTTTAGTCATCCATGATATTTCTACTTTTTCATCTTTGAGATCGCACGAAGAGCAGGAAGAGATCATACTTATTCAAACAAAAACTGAAAATAAAAGCATGTTTTTATTTGTTTATCCTACCTACTCTACTCTAATTGGAATTTGAAATTTATTTACGTGTAATGAAATTTCCAATGTAACCATACACATAACATAAGTAGAAATATATTTACTTTCAATTTTGTAAATGAAAAATGGAAATATACCAAAATGTGCGAAATTAAATGTTGAAACTGATATTTAAAGAAATAAAAACAAAAACATTGATCTAACCTAGTACTTGTTTGGAACCACCGTTCAATGAGGCTTTCATAGGCTTGATTTCCACTTTGATTCAGATCATGCTACAACTCCTTTTTGTCCTCCTCGATCTCGTGTTCGAATAATTGTTCCCCATTAGATGTACAAGATTCTTCGAATGTTGATTCTTCGTTTGCTTCTGGAGGGGTAGTTAATATTTTGGTTGCTGTCAAGATATCCTCTTCCCAACAAGAGGAGATTCCTGTTGAAATGGATACTTGACACTAAGAGGGGGGGGTGAATCAGTGTCACAAAACTTTGGACAATTTTCCACTTTTCATAAATTAACTGAACATATATTTATTTCATTTTCTCAACCAATATATATAAAAGAATAAATTATTTATTTATTTATTTAACTTGAATGAATACATGAGATCAATCTTTGAATATAATCTTCAAACAACTATGACAGGCCCAACTCTATGTTACAAGACCCATCTTGTAGTTCTCGGATCAAACTGAGAATTGAGGAATCCAACCCTCATAATAAGTCTCAGCTTGTTGATCTAAGATCCAACTGAGATGTGAGGAATCCAATGCTCATACAAGACCCAGCTTGTAAACATGCACCAACCTGATAGAATGAACCTTCATTCAATCCATTATATATAAATATATATACTTCAACAAATTCAACTACCCACTCTTCTCACCATTATTTCTTGTTTATATAGTCTTCCAACTGGTGTGAATTTGAATCATCGCATCTTTTGATTTTGAACCATTGTACCTTTTTATTTAAATGATAATATTAATATTTAAATAATATCATTGTCCTTTTTATTCTTTATTCATAATGGTCATGATTTAACTCTCTTTTAATCATGACTATGTGTTGGTTCTTTTGTCTTCATGATTTGATCACAGAAATGGATCGACTCATCATATCGTTCTCATGCTTTTGTTGCATTCTCAGTTCACCAACAGATCAAATTTGATATTTTATCGATTCTTTGAATTGTTCTAGTGCTAACTCTCTGTCGAATTAAATCTATATGAGGCGCTTCCTTCAAACCATTTACATATGTCCATATGCACAAAACCACGGGCTTATTGTCTAAGAGATGTTCCCAACGCCGCCTCTTCTTTCTCTCTTTGTTTCTTTATTCCATACGACCGCAGGTAGTGACCAGGCGCTAAGCCAAGCGAGTGCTTGATCACTTATCAAAATCAACAACCACATTTTAATCTACCAATGATATGGACGACTGTTGGTACTTTGGGACTTTGTCCTTCACGAATTCCAGCCTTTATAATATTTCAAATCTCCCAAAGGAGATTTCTTTGAAGTAGATCGGATGGTTGATAGATTATTTTCACTATGAATAATTCTCATTCACTTCAGAACTTCGACTATTCGTGGCTCTTGAACTCTAGAGTAACAATTCCTCCGAAGCGATTACCTATCGAATAAGTCATACAGCAGTGGTGATCGCATTTTGTTGGTTAACACCTCCACTTACGCTATCCTTCCATTGTACTTGATCAACGGTCGAGAACGCTCATGAATTGGATCAACAGTAGGCATTAACTTTGGTCTTCGACCCTTTGGGTGATTTATGATGTTAGAAATCGGTTTCCCTCAAAGTACATACTCCCGAAGTGACGTAACTTGTTGATGTCACTTATGACTTGGAACTGGTTGAGTGGTTGCCACGTGTCACTTAGATTCATGACTTACACATATCGAAAATGTCAATTTCATCTTGACACTTGTCATCATCTGATTGTGCCATGTGTCCTTGCTGACATGGTCTGCTGACGTGGATCTCTTGATGTGTGTGTTATGTGTCTTCACTTCATGACTTCAGATATTTGGCCTTGGTATTTTATTATCCTATCCTTCCACTTTAATCGATCCAACAATCATTATATTATCTAAAGTGTTCCTCAGATCGGACGACTCATGTCCACTTCAGGAATTCGGCCTTCACGTGAACTCATATGTTTTGAATCCTTTTTCATCGAAGTGGTCAGTGCCGAATTTGACCATGATCATGATCCAATGGTCATCGTGTTTTCTCCAGATCTGATGGTCCTTCTTTATGGCTTACTCTGTCCTTCCACTAAACTTGATCCAACGGTCGAGAATTATCTCAGAGCAGATCAATGATCAGGGATGATTGTGGGGTCCTCAATTAACATGACATTTAAAACTATCGTCGAGTTCCGCAATGGAAACTTCTCATTTGGTAATGGAATTGATGCAAACCGTAGATCTATTTGCGAGTGACCATCGAAGGTCAGTTTGGATTGCGGAACCATAAATTGCGCGTGGTTTATCTCGTCGCCCAAACTCCACAATTGAAGTTGTGTGATTGTTGGTTGATCAACCACAGTCGTCGATCTTTGAATCGATAAGATCTGATGATCTAGACTAATTGTGGGATTGGAAATAACACGTTGTTTAATTTTCCCTTCGCGCTACACAATCAATCCCTGCCCTTTATCTAGCACTTGTGTATCTAACGGTCACGACTTGATCTGATCATTGACCAGTCCTCCAATGGTCCTTCTTTTGTAATCTTACGGTCTAGACTAATTGCGTGATTATAATTAACGTGTTGTTTAATTCTCCCTTCGTGCTCCGCAATCAATTCCTTCCCTTGATCTGGCGCATGCATATCCAATGATAACGACTTGATCTAATCATTGACCAGACCTTCAACGGTCCTTCTCTTGTAATATGATAGATCTGACAGTCCCTGATTTGTTTGATATCTACATCAATGGACATGAGTCTTTGCATGCTACCTCTCCTTAGATTTAGAGTGAATTCCTCTGCACCTCGCGTTATGTATTATGCGTGACTACTCCTTAAAACTATCTCAATGAACGTGATTCTTCCTTGAATCCTTTGGAGTTTTCTTGTGGGGATTTCGATCCTGATGGAATTTCTATAATGCACTCTTCCTTTTGAGATTTGATTCTTTGCATATTGTTTGACATTTTCATTCTCTTATAACTATTATATTGTTGATATCAATGAAAATTCATCAATTATAACTCATCAATGACAATTCACCATAAAAACTTATCATCACATCACAATGACATCCACTGTTGACATCAATGACAATATGTCTAACACTATCCCCCTTTGTCATTGAGGGAAACACACTAACTTTATACAAAAAATCCCCCTGTGATGATGCTTCTTTCTCCTATGAAGTTACTCTCCCCCTTTGACATCAATGGAAAAGGGTTGCTCCCCCTATGATCAACCTCTGTCTATCTGCATGTTGTTGACCAAAATATGAACTTGGATAAATCCCCCTGGAATCATGCTCTGCCTGCCATAACTGAATGACTCCCCCTGTCAATATGTTCTATTTGACTCTGACTACTCTCCCCCTTTGTTTTTGAAAAGGTAGTTCTTCCTGACAAGACTTCTTCCCCTGTCAATTTACTAACTGCTCATCTTTGTCAAATAGAACAAGAGTATGAGTCTTACTGATCTTTTTGATCTACTTCTTATTCGTCTTTGATATTTCTTAGGAATATCGATTGAGGAATGATACCAATTGATTTAAATACCAATTTTGTTATCAATTGATCTTTGTTTGAATGATACTCCTGAACTTTTATGCTACCTTTATTTTCCTCTTCTTGTATTCTACAACTGACCTTACTAATGATTTTTATTTTGAACACTAATCTATAGATAGTCAATATTTTCCATATGTTAATTTTAAAAACTCTTGGCATAATCCTTTGATTTTGTAGAAACCAATTTAAACTTTTTTTTTTTATTTTCTTTCTTTGGCTAACAAATTATGACATCATCAGAATTTGATGTTGTCCCATATTCTTATATAGGAACTTCCTTTTCTTGGGCTTGATTTATTTCATATTGAATTTCACATTTTTTATTAGGACATTCACCCATCATTTTCTTATTATTAATTTCTTCATTTTCAGGTGTAATATCATCTTTCTTTCTTTCTCCTTCAGATTTTCTTCTCCATATCTTTCTATGAGATATTCTACTTTTTTGATCTTCTCTTTCTAATTGTGTTTTTGGATTTTTTCATTTCCTTTCTTCTTCCAACTTTTATTAGGTTTTCTCACTGACTTGAATGAATTATTTAAGGATTGAATTTTTGAACTCCTGCAGCTTTCGGATTTGTGCCCAAACCTATCACAGTTGTAACATCTCATTGTATGACAAAATTTTGTTGTGTGCCCAAAAAAATTACATCTCCAACATCTAATTGAGTTTTGGATTTTCTTGAATATCCTTTCTCTAGTTTCTTGCAATCCATTACTTTATGGCCAAAGCTATGACAAGAAAAACAATATCCATTGAAGGTGTTTCCATTCTTGATTTTATTTTGGCTTGAGAGATCTGTCATTTTATTTTCTTCTTCATTTTTACTTCTATATCTTCCTTCCTTAACCAAGTTCATGGCTTGTAATTGGTTTGTGATTGCACTGTTTCCTTCTGAGAAAGATGATCCTTTCCTGTGTTTGTAAATGGTGCTCCACTTTTCACTGTCTTCTTTCTTATTGTATCCAAGACCAGTTTTGTCATTAGATGATCTTTGGCTCTTCCAAATCTTATCTAGGATAGCTGAGCTATTCTAGAAATTGACAATCTTATTTGTCTTTTCATTCATCTTTTTGAGATTGACTATTTCTAACTTCAACGTGTGACATAATTTTTCATTTTCAGTCAACTAAATATTCATGTATTCTTCCACTTCTTTATCATGTTCAAGTGGAGTCTTTAGATTGATGACTGTTTATTCTGTCTCATCCAAGACTTCTTTGCATTTAATAGTTTTGTCATATGTCTTCAATTCTTCCATATCTTTTGTTAGATCAAAAACTTTAGTTTTCAATATTTTGATTTCTTCCTCGTATTCTAGCTTAATCCTTTTGAGGTTGATGGCTTCTAATTCAAACATTTGGCATGATTATTCCTTTTTAGTTATTTGGATTTTATGGGCTTCTTCCTTTTTCTTAGATTCTTCAATTTGAGTCATTAGATTTGTATTGGTACATTCATTTATCTTTTTGAAATTGATGATTTCCAATTCCAACATGTGGTAAGAATTTTCTTTCCTTGTTAGCTGGATCTTTAGGTCTTCTTCACTTTATTTAATTTCCTCAAGTTGAGTGTTTAGAATCTTAACTAATTCTTCTTATTATTTTAGTACTTATTTTATTTTACTATCATGTGTCTTTAATTCTTCCATCTCTTATGTTAGATTAATAAATTCAGTTTTCATTCTTTTGATCTCTTCTTCTTTTTTTTCTAACTAAATTTTTTGCTTATGTTCTTCATGGTTAGATTGATATAATTGTTGAAGTAGCAACATATATTTATGTTGAAGTTTCTCCAACTCTTCTAGAGTGCACATAGTTGTATACTCAATATTTTAAAAAGCCCCCACAGGAACTTTAATACGCATATAATTTCTTGGTTCCATATGAATTTCATTTATTGCAACAATAACATCAATCTTAAGATTATGTAATTTTTATTTAGTGATTACTGAGGTATGCCTCAAATCCTTGATGAGGTTTTATTCTTCATTTATGACTTAGGATTGAATTAAATCCTTCATTTCATTATGATTAGAAGTGTCTTTCATCGTATTATGTTCTTCAATCTGATTGCAATTTTCCTTTTCTTTATCTTGTTCCTTATCTTGATAAGAATTCTCTTCTTCTGAGTTTTGTTCTTTATTCTGGTAGGATTCTTGTTTATCTGAGTCTTGTTCCTCACTTTGATAGGATTTCTCTTTTGATTTTGTTTCATTCTGATAACAATTTTCTAGTTGGAGCCATAATTCTTTAGCAGATTTGTAGTGCCTCATATTTTCTTTGACTTGGTCTAACAATCCATCCTGGATTGCTTTTAAGGCTACTGAATTGTTTCTCCTTTCCTCCTTCGTAGTTTTGTTTTTTCTCTTTGAAGTAGTTAAGTGTCAGGGATTACTTACTACTAAATCCCAAACTCCATATCCTCTTGACTTCAGATATCTTTTCATATTTTCCCTCCATGATGAATAATCTATTCCATAAGATAATGGAGCTTCATTTGTGGAGATATCAATTTGTCGACCCATTTCTTCTGAATCTACCTTCAATGTTTAAACTGTGTTGAATCCACCTGCTCTGATACCAATTTTTGAAATAATTACTTGACACTGAGATGGGGGGGGTGAATCAGTGTCACAAAACTTTGGACAATTTTCCACTTTTCATAAATTAACTGAACAACATATATTTATTTCATTTTCTCAACCAATATATATATAAAAGAATAAATACTTTATTTATTTATTTAACTTGAATGAATACATGAGATCAATCTTTGAATATCATCTTCAAACAACTATGAGAGACCCAACTCTTTGTTACAAGACCCATCTTGTAGTTCTCAGATCCAACCGAGATGTGAGGAATCCAATCCTCATACAAAACCCAACTTGTAAACATGCACCAACCTGATAGAATGAACCTTCATTCAATCCATTACATATAAATATATATACTTCAACAAATTCAACGACCCACTCTTCTCACCATTCTTTCTTATTTATATAGTCTTCCAACTGGTGTGAATTCGAATCAATGCATCTTTTGATTTTGAACCATTATACCTTTTCATTTAAATGATAATATTAATCTTTAAATAATATCATTTTCCTTTTTATTCTTTATTCATAATGCTTATGAATTAACTCTCTTTTAATCATGACTGTGTGTCGGTTCTTTTGTCTTCTTGAGTTGATCACATACATGGATTGACTCATCATATCATTCTCATGCTTCTGCTACGTTCTCAGTTCACCAACAGATCAAATTTGATATTTTATCAATTCTCTGTATTGTTCTAGTGCTAACTCTCTCTCTAATTAAATATGTATGAGGCACTTCCTTCAAACCATTTACATATGACCATATGCACAAAACCATGGGATTATTGTCCAAGCAATGTTCCCAGCGCCGCCTCTTCTTTCACTCTTTGTTTCTTTATTCCATACGACCACAGGTGGTGACCAGGCACTAATCCAAGCGAGTGCTTGATCACTTATAAAAATAAACAGTCACATTTTAATATCCCAATGAGATGGATGACTGTCGGTACTTCGGAACTTTGTCCTTCGTGACTTCTAGCCTCTATAATCTTTCAAATCTCCTGAAGAATATTTCTCCGAAGTAGATCGGGCGGTTGATATATTATTTGCATGATGAACGATTCTCGTTCACTTCGAAACTTCGTCTATTTGTGGCTCGTGAACTCTGTAGTAACAATTCCTCCGAAGCAATTACCTATCAAATAATTCATACAACAGTGGTTATCGCTTGTTATCGGTTAACACCTCCACTTACACTATCCTTCCACTGTACTTTCAATGGTCGAGAATGCTCCCGAATTAGATCAACAGTAGGCGTTAACTTCGACCTTCGGTGCTTCGGGTGATTTATGATGTTAGAAACTGGTTTGCCTCGAATTACATACTCCTGAAGTGACATAACTTGTTGATGTCACTTATGACTTGGCACTGGAAGAGTGGATGCCTTAGATTCGTGACTTACACGTACCTAAAATTCCAATTTCATCTTGACACTTGTCATCATATGATTGTGCCATGTGTCCTTGCTGACATGGTCTACTGATGTGGATCTCCTAATGTGTGTTCTACGTGTCTTCACTTCGTGACTTTAGAGATTTGGCCTTGGTATTTTCTTATCCTATCCTTCCACTTTACTCAATCCAGTGGTCGTTATATTATCCGAAGTGTTCCTCGGATCAGATGACTCATGTCCACTTTGGGACTTCAGCCTTCGAGTGAACTCATATGTTATGAATCATTTTTCGCCGAAGTGGTCAGCGTCGAAGTTGACCACGATCCTGATCTAACAATCATCATGTATTCTACATATCTGGTGGTCCTTCTTTATGGATTACTTTGTCCTTCCACTCAACTCGATCCAACGTTCGAGAATGATCTCGGAGATGATCAACGATCAGGGATGATTGTGGGGTCCTCAATTAGCACGACGTTTAAAACTATCATCAAGTTTCACAATGGAAACTTCTTGTTTGGTAGTGGAACTGATGCCAACCATAGATCTATTTCCGAGTGACCATCGATGGTCGGTGTGGGTTGTGGAACCATAAATTTCACGTGGTTTATCCCGTCGCCCAAGCTCCACAATTGAATTTGTGCGATTGTTGGTGGATCAACCACAATCATCGATCTTTGAATCGATGAGATCTGACGGTCTAGAATGATTACGGGATTGGAAATAACGCATTGTTTAAATCTCCCTTTACGCTCCACAATCAATCCTTTCCCTTGATCTGGCGCTTGTGTATCCAATGGTCACAACTTGATCTAATCATTCACCATTCCTCCAATGGTCCTTCTTCTGTAATCTGACGGTCTAGACTAATTGTGGGATTGGAATTAACGCATTGTTTAATTCTCCCTTTATTCTCCACAATCAATCCCTGCCCTTGATATGGAAATTGCATATCCAACAGTCACGACTTGATATGATCATTGACCAGTCCTTCAATGACCCTTCTCTTGTAATCTGATAGATATGACAGTCCCTGATTTGTCCAAGATCTACATCAATGGATAGGAGTCTTTGCATGCTACCTCTCCTGAGCTTTAGAGTGAATTCCTCTACACTTTGCATTATGTCTTTTGCACGACTACTCCTTAAAATTGTCTCAATGAACAATATTATTCCTTGAATCCTTTGGAGTTTTCCTGTGGGGATTTCGATCCTGATGGCATTTCTACAATGCACTCTTCTTTCTGACCTTTGATTCTTTTCATACTATTTGACATTTTCATTTTCTTCTAAATGTTATACTTTTGAAATCAATGACAATTCATCAATGATAAATCATCAATGACAATTCACCATAACAAATTATCATCACATCACAATGACATCGACCATTGACATCAATGACAACATATCAATGACAATATGTACAAAAATCCTGACTTTTTCTAGGATCTGAGTGAGTTGTTCCAAAATTATACTCATCGTTAAACCATATTGTTGATACTCCTCTCTTCACATATGGATTAGTAGGAAAGGGGGTTCTTACAGCACCCAAAACTGAAATCTGATTGTAAAACTTAAATAAAAATAAACTAGTTGTATAAATAAAATCACTCTTGCTGAAGCAGATGACCATCACTCTTCACAGTTGCAGAGATCAAACACTCTTGTGAAAAAATTAAATCACACTTTGCGGAAAATTAAACACTCTTTGCGAAAAATAAACACACTTGCATGAAAGGACCAATCAAGGCTTTGGATAAAACTCACTATAGTGGTCGCGCAGGTTCTTACCTCTCGTCTTACTATTTCTCCTCCCCCAAGCTGTGTAATTTAAATGACAACCTACCTACCTAGACCTCAATCTCTTTAGCACCTCCCCGACAACGACGCAAAAATGTTGGGGGTAAATATTGTAGTTTACTAAGTGCCTAATCATTAAATTGTCAACTCGAGGAGTTTGTAAAATTACTAAGCATATGCACAGTATATGCAGGATTGAAGCTAACTTAACCTAATATAATGTTGAAGGCGAAACACATAACTAGAATTAAATTTCATAAATTAAATCAACTTGGAAATGTGAAATTGCATAAAAGAAAAACAACACAACTGGAATTAAATTTCATAACTTAAATAAACTTGGAAATGTGAAATTGCATAAAAGAAAAACAACATGTGAAGAGAAACAAATGACAAGTAATATACACATGTGACAACATATGTGATCTCACATTAACAATAAAGCAATCTCAATCTATTACATCACAATAATCAAATCCACTCCATGACACAATAATGGAAATCATGAAACTCCTACTAATCAATGACTAACAAAGACTCAGAAAAAAAGGACCCTTTCCTAACATCCAAGGACTTCATTCAAGACTTTTCTAATCCTAATTTCTCCCCCCAAATGAAGAGAGATCACTCCGATTTATACATGAGTTTCTTTGAAAAGAGGATAAGCAACTCATAATTGTAGATCCACTTTTCTCTCAACCAATTTCCCATTATTACAAAATACTTATCCCTTCAAATCCTCACAAATTCTCTCACGATATTCCTCCTTGGAATTAGCTTTAATAATTATCTTCAAATCCTTGAAATGGTGGAGGAAATATTCGAGAAGCCTTTTGAATAATCCTTTCAAATAATCCTACACATTACAAAGCTCATCCAAACTTGATATATTAATGAAAACATGTAGATTTTCTAATATTTAATCACAAATTCTCAAAAATACTTAAAAGAAATGAATTGGAAAATAATAAGGTAAACTCATAATTTATTTATGAAAATGGTATCATGAACGGTAAATGGAATAATGGAATATGGATGAATGAGAGGAATAGTGAAAGGAAAATAGGATGAAAATGTGACATTTCTGAGACCCAACAAACACCATGGTGTTCTCCATGCCAAGAATCTCACAGAGAAGATGAGTGTCCCTGACGAGATGAAGATTCTTCCAACAATATGAACTTCATGGATATGATCTCTAATTTTAATAGGAATAAGTCACACAAGAACAAATTGATGAAGCTAGAAGACAAGGTGAAAGAGAGGGGAGACTCTGGGCCTTGAATTAGTTGACAGACGATCAAAGGAAGGACCTAAGAAAGATGTAATATTTTACATACACCAGAGGAAACAAAGCTTCATCCCCTCCATCACAACCTACCGCTCATCCTCCATCTACATAGAAAGTGGTCCCACCACTCCCATCTCCAGTACATGAGTTTCTTCCTAATCCATCTCACATAGATGAGATTCAGTTGAACATAGACGTTGCATCCATGTTTGGAAAGTTGAATACGACGGTTCCTATAATAGAAATGCGAAAAATCCCTTTTGTAAGGAGGGAAGTATTGAAGTTATTACAGCTACCGACTGATAAGGAAGATCCTCCAATCATCTTTAACACGATGTATCTCGATCAGAAAAAGGACAACAATCCTCCTTTCTATCTTTCAGTGGGTATGAATGGACTCCACCTGAACAACTGTATGCTAGATTTTTGGGCCTCCAGAAATGTCATGTCATTGAAGGTAATGGAAAAGTTGGTTTGAAGATGACCCGACCCTATGGAAACGTATGCGGCATTGATTCTAAAAGGGTTAAGGTTTATGGGTTATGCGAGAACGTTGAGGTCTTTTTGATTGATTTTCCACATATCATCCTCCTCATGAATAGAGTAGTGATTTATGTCCTGGATGCTTGGAGGATTCTTTTATCGAGGATATAGTCTTCTACCCTTGGGGGTTTCCTTAGCATGGACCTCACCCATGCACACATTCCCATGGGAGATGGTACTTTTGAGGTATTATACAGTCGAGAATGAGATGACAAGCATGTGATGTATCCCAATAGTCCTGAATATACAAGTGAATATGAGTTTGATGAAGTTCCAGACACCATTGAGTATGATCCACAAGACTTACCTTTCATGCAAGAGGACTGCATAGACACATTCCTCCCAAGGATAGATTAATATAAATAAAAAATTACAAATATACAGGGGAAAGAACTAAGGTCTATCCAAATACTAAAGAAAGAAGATAAAGAATGTGAAGAAGCCATCAAAAATGAATTCAACGCAGGACCTCCTTCCTATCCATACATTGAGAATATATCTTACATCAACTACAATGAAGGAAATATTGCATTCATTTGGGACAAGAAGAAGGAAAATACCAAATACAACCAGAAGGATGACAGCTCATGGCTTGGCCCTTACATCATCAAGAAGAATTTTGAGAAAGAGAAGTATTATTTGAGAACTTTGGATGGGAGAAATATGTCATTACCAGTGGATGGATCTCTTCTCCAACCCTATGTTCATATCACTTGACTTCTTTAGGGCCGAGGGCCCATGTAAGTAGGTAGGTCATCTTGATTTACTTGCATTTTCATATTGATTTCTCATGTTAGTTTAGATGCATTTCATATTTCATTTTTCTATACTTCCATATTGATTTGATGCTTAGTTTAGAATTTTTTGAAAAAACGCTATACTTTTCTTTTCTAGATTAGTTTCCATTTTTTATTTTGATGTATATGGATGAAGGGTGATATAGCCACCCTATATTTTACAGTTTTTTGTTTCATTGTAGGCACAGGTCTATCGGGATATGTTGCGCTTATCATGCACTCTACAACGAGCACATGTACCCAAGTAGGATCCATATGTTATCCCCAACTCCTAGGGATAACTAAGGAGATGATATCTCAAGGCCCTCATGTTTCAGACATGGAGTACTGAGAGATATCTTGACTAGAAGTGTCCACTTGCACAAATAGAGACCCACCTCACCACCACATCTCCAAGTTGATCACGACAGTATCCACCACATCAGTTGGCCTCTGGAAGATATTGGGTCTTTCTCCATGAGGTACAAGTCAGGTATTATGGTGAGTGTCATTTAAATATTTGAGGAATTTGAGTTTGTTGCATCTATTAATACTTTTTATTATGTGACATTTGCTTGGACATTATGCTCTTTGCCTTGTTTCACCTTTTTGGTTGACAATGCGCCCTAGTAAGTGGGTCACCCTTAGGGATAGGTATGCTACTGGGTGGTCCTTTTGATGATTCATCATGCCATTCCTGACCATACTTGTCACTTTCTACACATCATCCCATCATCTCCTCACCTTTTGGTTTTTTCGTGTGTATTGACCCAAGAAGGAGTTGTCCCTCACTTCATGGGAAGAAGGGGTTGAAGGACCATAGACTTGTGGCTGGAAAAATATAAAATACAAACCATTTACCTTATATATGCTCACCCAGGTATCCTGAGTACAATGAAATGTCTCTCATAAAAAACTAATGGGACTCGTCAAAGAATGACTAATAGCAAAATGTCAACCAAGGAGGAGCATGTGTGGGCACTATTTTCATTTCTTAGGTAGAAGCCCCAAACATGTTTCCAACTTGGGGAAGCATGATGTGACTAGGGTAGATTCAATGTGGGCACAATGTTTCATGCTTAGGTACAAGCCCTACTATGGCTTCAACCTGGAAACATCCTAAAAAGAATAAAAGGAAACAAATGGGCTTGGAAAAAGGTTGCATTGAAAACGAAGGTGCAACACACCCTCTACAAAGGAACCCATAAGTGAGACACTAAAACCCCTTGTATGTCATGCAACCCATGCCCAAAAGTATTCCCCTCATTCATAACACATCATCCACATGACTTAGAGGGAGGTCCCCTTGGGAAACACCCCTAGACTTGAGGTAAGATTCACCCAATGGGTCATTTTGTCAACCCTCCCATACCTAAACTTGGAACATTTCATAGGGTCTTTGAGAATTAGTTTATTTTGATGAGGTGGTTTGTATTTACTTGCTTATATGTCTCTTTTATTTATTTGATTACTCATCATGATGCTTTGAATTGAGATCCTTGGAGGGCGTATCATTTGTCTTTGCAAGACCCATCTGGTGGACAGATTTGGAGGAACAAGCCTAGCTTAGGATTCCATGGGGCTTGAATCCCACAGGTTGGATGCCAATGTCCCACATGTTGGATCATTTATACATGCCTTTGGAGGCTTAGAGGACACCTTGGATGATCTTTCCTAGCTCCTACATGCCAAACGATTTGCTTGGAAGAGGAAAAATGTCACCTTCTTGGAGCTTGTCGTCACACATGGGCTAGGACGTGGTGGTGATGTGACACTTAGCACTTTGATGAAGAGTGGAACCTTGATTTAGTGGAGAGAGGTTCTAGCACCTTGGAAGATGGCTTCTGGAAGCCCAACATCCCTTCTCCAATCTCAATGACTTGCCAAAATGTGCCAAAAGTTTCCCAAAAGGAGGATGACTTCATGTTTTAGGGTTTCTTTCATGTGAAAAAGTATGAATTAAATAATATTATTTTGTAAAGGGGAAATATTATGGTTGTTGACCCCTTATATTGTGTTTTACCCTAAATTGTGTGGACAAACTATGTTTAGAACGTTTTGTATAAATAGAGATCATTTGGATATCATTTTCGTCGTAACTCTCCCATTGTGAGAATCCTTCCTCGCTAAAATTTGCGCCCTATTGGGCTAATATATTCTCTCTTGTGCAATTTTTATAGTTTCTTCATGTTATTGGTGGAATAAGTATTACCCTACCTCTCTTGGAGCTTTTCTCTTGCATTTATGGTGGATTTGTCTTGGAAAGAGGAGGCTTATCTTGTCATTTCTTGGACTAGGTAAGGATTTTATCTTGTTTATGCTTCATTGTTTGGTTACAAGTTTGATTTTATAGACTTATTGGGGAGTATAAGGATTTACAACCCCACCATTATCTATCATTGTTTTCTAGAAATTATTTGTTGCACAAGGTTTTACTAGGAGAAGTAAAAGGGGTTACACCCTCCTAATATCTCCTAGTTAACATTGCTTTCCTTGGGGAGTAAAAGGGTTTACACCCCCAAGGAGATATAAATTTTTACCTCTTCATTTATTTGACTCCATAACCCAATATCTAAAGGCACTAAAAATAATTACATTAGAGAAATAAAATCTTGCATTGGTTACCGTGAAATTTTGGAATTTTGAGACTGTCTAAGTTGGAAAGTGATCTTTGTGCCTAAGGAACCTTTGAGACCATAGGTAATCTTGATCATTTGAGTGCTTATTTATGATTTTATAAAATTTCATCTACAACCATTAGGGATGAAGAAACCCTAACACAAATCTCCTAATAACTCACTTTTCAACCATTGGAATTTGCTAAAAGTTTGCCACAATAATCTACTAATATTAGCACATCTTTTGGGTGGATTCTTTGTAATTTTTAGTGTTTGAATTTGATGTTGTAACAAATTATTTTATAAATCCATAAGGTTTCAATATTATCTCTACAATACCTATTTTATTACAGCCTTGTTTCATGCTAAAGTCTTTCTCTTTCATACTTGAGTTAACTAGTCATTGTTAGCTTGTCTCTTGCAATTTTAACTAGAATTTTTAGAATCTTTATTTGAATCTCTAGATATCATTTTATTGCTGATATATATTACTATTTATTGCTACAATTAGGGGCAACATTCTTAGTTTTCTTTTCCACCTAACATATTAGGTGCATACTTGGCTTTTCTTGTGTCTCAGGCAGGTACAATCACCCTTTGCAAGTACTCATACCTATTGGAAACCATTAGCTACCACCAAGAATATTTCCCAAGACTTTCCCCACTTATGTTATTGACCTATAGGGGATACACTTCCATCACACCACTTTTTATCTCATTTCCCCCTAGGGTCACTTGGATTCCCCCCTTGAGGTGATTACTTCATCTCTAAAGTGACGAGAATACCTACCTAAGGTGACAGTGGTTAGGTGTTCTCTTATTTGTCACCATTTTGTGGTTGGGTCAAGATTTTCCCTACCTAAAACTTGTTTGATAACAAGTTTACTTGACCTATAATGATTGAAAAACCTATTACTGGGATAATCTATTTAAGAAAAGTAAAAATGATTCCTTTGGATTGTTACTAGTCTTCATAAAAGGGGTCAAGTGACATGAGTATATGAGAAATTTTATGAGCTCATAGTGGTATTAAGGAAATTTATATTCCTATTAACTTAAAGGCATGTCTATTCATGCAAATGCAAAAGGTAGATAGTTGGAATACATCTGCATTGTAGGCATGGGTAAAATTCTTGGTGCACAAGATATGTTGTAATGCATATGGAAATGATTGTGCATGTATATAATGTGCATAGAAACTTATAATAACCTATGGAGAGTTGTAAACTATAGTGTTCAGATGGGACATTTTGGTTGATGATGACTTGATATCAACAAGAAATTTAGTAGCATGGACAAAATGTCGATGATTTTGTTGCATATAACCTTGTGAGGATAAGGTAAAATAATTAATGATATGTTGATCTAAAGTCTAGTAAAGGAAGTGCCTGGGAATTCTCAAAAGACCACTAGATCAGATAAAATCCAGAGAGGGATGATAGCCATATAGGTACGAGTTAATATGATTAAGTAACAGTTAGACAGAATTTAGGAAATGATTCCCTTAGTAATGTTCTGTTGGCCAAAATTAATTTGAGGTATGAAGAGAGATAGGAATTGGTATCTTGTTGCCTTGGGTAATGATATAATTACGTATTTGAAATTATGATCTTCCAGGTGTTTTTATAGTAGATGAGCCAGAGTGATCTCTTGTTGGTTGTTTCCATGTAAATAGGGAAATATAATCCCTATGAGACTTTTCATATGAATGGTTGTAAGTTCTCAATGAGAACTGGCATTAAAGTTTAAAGTACCAATGTGTATGAATGACATGGAAAAGATGTAAGCAGTGAACTTGCATGTTGATATCCATATATGCATATACTAAAGACATGGTATGTCTACCTTAATAAGTGGACTATGAGGCAATGTCAGTACTTTCCAGGTTTGAGTAATTCCATGGATGAATGGCTGACCCTATTTTGAAGGGTTTGATTTTCTTGATTGGATGCTAGATTGAAGGGGAATGTATGCCACTCTTCAGAAAAGTTAGTGCAAATTGTTGAAAAAGTAAATGAGCAAGGATGATATGTTGTTATGAATAGAAGGAAATATGATTATGCCTTTAAAGTTTTCATGTGAATGATCGTGAACAATCATGAGTAAAATGATTTGAAAAATAGATGTTCATATGTAGATTATGAAAGTGTTCTAACAATAGGAACATACATACTATGCTAAATCATAGGGTTGAAGTGCATGAAGACACATTATAAATGCAAGCCGATAGAATAGGTTTATGTTTTTCTTGTGTGTTTTGAATGTATGCATGCCTAATTATTTATGACGAATTGGGTAAATCACTGAAATGATGAAGTTGATGATAAATCATGGGTTGAGATCATTTTGGGTAAATTATGATGGATATGCAACAAGGGAGTTGCATGTTGAAAATTTTTGATGTGGAGACTTGTGTAAAGACTTTTTCAAGAGAACAAAGCCATAATATTGATGACTGCTGGAAATTAGGAAGTGGGATGCAAGGCCTATTTGTATAAGAATCTTGGATTAAATTTAAAATATAATGTAGGCATGGGAGACATGCAAATGGATATTAACCATTCTAATTCTATTTGGTGAATGTGGAGAATGCGCTGCCTCATAATTAAATTGTGAGATAATTTTGATTTTGTAGTATGTTGTTACATCCAAGAAAGGTCAAGATGAACTTGAATGAGATTGCTCAAGGAATGGAACAGATAAATCCCAAAAAGGATAGATTACATAATAAAATAAGGAGGAAAGAGGGAATGCTTTTATCACTTTAAAAATATGATTGGTTTAGCAAAGTTGTGTGTTTTTAAGGAAAACAAGTACAACTTATGAAGGATAATGAATTGGTATAGAAGCTTGAATGGTAATGATGGTTAATGCCATGATATGTGGATGTCATAAATTCCATGCTAATAATTTAGCTCAACTGAGAATTCCAGACTATGTAAAGGATTTGGAAAAAGGGAGAGTCCCTTAACTCATTTCTTGTTAGTTATTGAAATCTCTGGGATGAGAAAAATGACATGTTGTTATGTGTGAATGTTTCCAACATCAAAATGTTGATAGTTGTATGAATGTAGAAACAACAAAAATATTATTGTGGTTACGCTTATGAAAAACATTGAAGACAATGTGATAGAGTGTATATGGATATGCTAGGATATACTGAAAATGTTTTGCTAATATAAAATGCTATAGTACATGCATTTTGATTTTACATATCAATTGATATAATTATGAATGTGATGATGTATGTTACGTGTAGGAAAATATTAGGGTTGTTGGGGAAGAAGGATGCCAATGGTGGACAACCTCAAGAAGAGGATAAATACAACAAGGTTGTTATTGAAATATTGATGAAGGGACCTTAGGAGCTCCCATGAAGCACCACTAATGAGGTAATATCAGAAAGGTTGTTGGAATCCAAGACATGTATAAATATTTCATGCCCATGTTGCAAGATATTTGAAAGGGATTGGGTAAGAATCCCTTCTGAAATATTTTATATCTTGATGATATGCACATGGATTTGATTGAATGTTGTATTCCATTAATACCCAAGCAAGAAAAAATTCAGGAAAAGAAGAACTTGAATGACATAGGGAAGAACCTATGGCAATCAAGGATGGTTAGAATCCTTGCATGAAATTTCCTGAAAAAATGTGTCATGGATGCATTGATTAATCATGAATGATTATGAATAGAGGTTCTCATAAGCAACACTTTGGTTGAATGCATTGAGGGGATGCATGTTTGCATGAGAGGGCGTTTAAAGGACTTCCCTTGTGGAAGGAGGACCTTAGATTATTCCAACATAGTTTTGAAGTGGTAAAAAGAGGAATTGGGGTGGCCATGAATATTTACACCCTAGTTACCAGTAAAGAAAGAACGTTGGAATGCATTTACATGAAATTTTAATTTCATATAACATAAACTGATTTGAAGTCATGATCAACTCAAATCAAGAAGAATAGTCATGTTGTAATAATGAATGTGATCAAAGTAGCCATGGGGTAATAGGTTGGTTAAGTTCCAACACATCATGGAAAAGTTCTTAACATAAAATATGGTAATCTAAAAAAACAAATCAATATGTAAGGGTGCATTTTGTGTAAATGTGACCGTGGATAATTGACCCATTAGTAAAATGCATGATATTATTGATTGCTTTTGAAAGGTTTGGTATGTTGAAAATAATGCATGTGCGAGGAATGATAACTCATTTTTCTTCATATCATTGAATAGATAAATGTGATGCAATTGTTAGTATGAAAAAGTATAAGAATTGCTTGTGAATTATTGTAAAGTGAATGAGAAACTAACTATTTGTTTGGATTTGTGAAGATTGAAATCGTAGGAAGAATGGTCTTGGATATGGATGCAATATAATCCCATAAGGAAGACCAATTAATGTTGTTCGTATAAGAGCCAAACTTCTACGATAAGGAAGTCTCATACTCATGGGATTTGAGATCCTATATGGAATAGATCTGAAAACAGATAAATAAAATTGGAAATATGTGGGTAGCATATTTGAAATATTTTTTGATTGAAATTGATGGTAGTGTCTCATGGTTATTGTATGTATGTGATACATGTGAGATGACAGATCTATCCTGGAAGGAGAGATGATGGATTTCGAGTTGAAAGAGATGGGAAAGGCCATTGTTGTGACATGAAGACCCCATATTCCATGATTGTCGTTGTGATGAGCTATCTTATGTTAGATCAAGATAGAGGGACACCTTGGCTGTAAAACTCTATAGTTATTTGAACTCTTTATGTGTGAGGAATCCTTGGAAAATGATGGATCACTTGGTGGATTGTGTAATAGAGAAGGGGATTCCTAAGTCTAGAGGTTGAGTGATTGCAAGGAAGAGGAGACTTGAATGATTTATGTTACATGCTAGCTGAGATCATGAGCATAGTGGGTATGTCAAGGAAACCAATGAGTCGAGTAAATGTGACAACCATATGGATGTAGATCCATGAATTGCACATATAATTATTGTGTTGATATGTATATTTCCTCTTGAATTATGAACAATAATAAAATATTTTTGCATGATTTTTTTTAATATGCATGTTGTTTGATGATTGTTGTAGGAATATTTCTAAAATTCCACGAGTCTAGGATAGGACTGGACCAGGGAGAGGAATACATTGCTAAAGTGGATGAAATATTAAGGCATGGAAGGTATTGTTGAGATGCAAAGATCATTGAGGAAGGTGTTCCTTTTGAAGGGGGAGGGGAATGTAACACCTCATTTCTAAACCCATGATTTTATGTAATTAATCACGTCTATTGATTTCGATTCCATGGTGTATCACTACTATATATAGAAAATTTTGCGACGACTACTTGTGAAGAAAGTAACCTTTCGTCGCAAAATTGAATATAAAGAGTTGAATTTTTTATTTTTTTATAAAGCTAGCCCGAGTTCGTCACTCTTGAGATGAAACCAATTGTATGTCTCAAGAGAGACAAACATGAATCTAGTGGACTACTGTCTCTCTTGTGATGACCTTTGGTTATCGTCACAAGAGTGAGGATTCAATGATGATCCTTACATTGTTTGAAAAAGTCAAAATTTACTGTTACACTGTTTGGAAAATTCAACATTGACTTGGTTAACGTTCATCGCTCTTGCGACAAAAAAAATATCTATAAATATTTTGCAAATTAGAGATGTTGCGACAATCTTGCTATAACAATGACGGTTCATAAAGGGTATTTTTGTGCGGAAGAATGTCGCAGAATAATAGAGGTGGGAAAAAAAGTAAAGTGGGTGAAAAGGGTGATGGTAGATATTATTGCCCTTGCAAAAAATGTTGCACTACACATCTTGTAAAAATTTTAATAGAAACAACTACAAAACATTGTAGGAAATATGGGCACATTGATGGGGGATCGAATGAATAATGTCCCATGGTAATTAGTTATATAGTCATTATTTGTTTTTATATTGTTGATTTTATATAAAATTATATATATGTATATATATATTGTTTGAATATTTTCTATACACACTAATTTTGCATGAGTTTTTGTAATTATAAAGTTAGAGTTTCCCTCTAACTTTCTGCAAAATATTGCACCAAGTAGTACTAGTAGAAATGATGTTGTAGAAGATGAGGAACATGATCAAGCAAATGAGGATCCCATGGAAGATGATGATGGGACAAATCAAGTTAATGATCCCATGGAAGAAAATGATGGGAAAAATCAAATGATCCAAGATTTGTTTGCTCTGACAGATGAGGATGGGGAAAATGATGGTATTTATGATGAACCTCTATTAGAAAAGGAAAATAAATGACTTTATGAAGGCTCAAGAGAAAATATTCTCTCCGCTACATTGTTGCTAGTGAACTTGAAGGTTATGAATAATTTTTCCAACACTTGTATGACACAGATCCTAAGGTATGTAATATGTTTCATCTCATATACATAAATGTTGACTTTTTCCTATTTGTTTTTAGTGTTAATTAATGTGTAAAATAAGAATGCAATTTTTACAATTAATATTCTTTACATTAACTAGTTATTTGTTAGGTTGTAGATTGTTAGGTGAATTTTTGTTACCATCGTCAAATATTTTACCTCGCACATATCGAGATTTGCATGCCATTATGACAGACATTGGAATGTATTATCAAACTATAGATGCATGTCCCAATGATAATATTATATATTATGGACAACATGCTTCGAAAATAGAATTCTCGCAATGTCTTGTCAATAGATATCGAACCGATCGAGTAACAAAAAGGGTGCCTCGAAAGGTTCTTCATCATATTCCCATAATTCCACGTTTGTAGCGATTGTTCGGGTGTGAAATCATAGAACAATTTATGGATTACCATGCACATAACATAAGTGGATATGGTGTTCTTTGAATTCCTACCGATGGTTATGAATTTAGGGAAAATGGGCAGATTTCAAAGATGAACCACGTAATGTTAGGCTTTCATTGGCAGTTGACGGTGTTAATCCATTCAGAGAGCTTAGGTCTATTTACTCAGTGTGGCCTATTTTTGTTATCAACAATAACATTCATCCTTGTATGTCAATAAAGAGGGAGCACATAATGTTGACAATGATTGTTCAAGGTATTTGTTTACATTAATTTTTTGAATGTAACATTTTCATTTTTTTGTTTTTTTCATAATATTTTTTGTTTATTTATTTACTTATATATACATATCATGGTTATAGTAATTATGTGTAATTTCAAACAATTAGGTAAGTACCAAGTTAAATATATGAATGTATATATCGAGTCTCTTATCGAGGAGCTACTAAAGTTATGGGTTGGAATCACTATGTATGACATCTGTAAACCAATCAGGGAGAAGAAATATAAATTATGTGGAATATGTTTATGGACAATTCATGATTCCCCGGGACTAACACATTTTTGTGGTATGTAGAATTATATTTCTCTTTAATACTATATAATATTTTAAAGATATAGTGTTGCATGTTTAATTTTTAAATAATCTCATCGTATACTTGACATTAATCCATCTGTTGCAGGTCTTCAAACAAAGGGTAAATTTGGATGTCCATTTTGTGGTCCTAAGATGAAGTATCGTCATTCAAAAAGTTTAGGAAAGGTGGTGTTTGATGTGTATAAGCACCTCCTCCCTAAGAACCATAGGTATCGTACTACTGAAAAACATATTTTCAATGGGAAAGAAGAGATTGGTTTAAAACCACGAAGAATGACACCTTACCTATGGAGGTTGGAATATAATAGAAATCATCAAGGTATAGAATTTCTTTATGTATCATATATGTAATGTTTTGAATTTTTATTTTAATCATTGAATTTATTTTACCATATTTGATAATTATTGTTGTGATTTATTTTAAGCTTCATGAAGGCCGCCATCATGAAGGTATTAATAATGGGCTTCCACAAGGAATGAAATGTTATCCCACTCAATTCATGAGGTTTCCCTA